>JAASFQ010000716.1:0-15628 GCA_023333845.1 Globisporangium polare | reverse complement strand
CGCGCGCCAGGTGTACAACACCATTGCGGCGCCGATTCTGCAGCAGAGCAGCATCGACTGCGAAGTTGTGGTCACGGACTACCAGCACCACGCGACGGAGATCGCGATGAAGATGCCGCTGGACAAGTACGATTGCGTTGTCGCAGTCGGGGGCGACGGGCTTCTCTCGGAAGGTACGCTTTTAGCTACTTATCTGCTCGTTGAAGCGCTTGACTGGCTGGTTAGTTAACCTCCACGTTTGCCTCATTGCAGTCGTCCAAGGCCTCATGAAGCGCACCGACTGGAAAGAAGCGATCAAGCAACCGCTCGGGGTACGTTTGGCATTGTTATGAATCGAACTCTCTCAAGTGATGACGAGTTGGAATCGAATGATATGTCGTTTATGATTTCATTCAAATCTGTGTGTGTTTCTTTTGTAGCTCCTTCCTGCTGGCTCGGGCAATGGCCTGAACGCGACGCTGCTCTACCGCAGCGGCGAGAGCTTTGACCTCGTGAACGCGACCTACGCACTCGCCAAGGGCGTGGCGCAGGAACTGGATCTGGCCAGCGTCGTGAACGGCAAGGAGGAGGTCATGTACTCGTTCCTCTCGTTCGAGTGGGCATTTATGGCGGACGTGGACATCGACTCGGAGCGGTATCGCATGTTCGGCGGTATGCGCTTCACCATGTCGGCGATCGCGAAGCTGCTCTCCAAGCACAAGAACTACACGGGCAAAGTGCGGTACCTGTCGTCGGAGAAGGACACGGTCGCGCCGCCCAAGTACCACAATCGAGCTCATGACCCGCTTGAGATTGGTGCGTTGCGGCCGACGCTCGACTGTTTGGCTTTGGACTCGAGTAACAGCAACAAGAAGGATGACCCAGAGGCCTCAGCATCAACTTTAGCATTAGCTGAGGTTGCAGAAGAAGAGACGACGCAGGAGTGGAAAGAGCTCACGGGGCCGTATCACATGTTCTGGGGCGTGAACGTCTCGCACACGGGCGCGCAGGGCTACCTGGCGCCGAACGCGGCCATCGATGACGGCTACTACTACATGCTCGTCGTGGAGGGAGCGTACTCGCGGCTGAACATGACGCGCATGCTCTTTGGGCTCGAGGACGGCACGCACATCGGCAAGAAGCAGGTGCAGCTCATCCGCACGCGCGCGTTCACGATCCAGGTGGACAACCCGGAGGACCGCCTTTGTGTGGACGGCGAGCTCTTCAGCGGGCCGGAGATCAAGGTATGTTATTGTTGTTGTTGTGTTGGTTTAATTGCTTGTTTCGTTGTTGCTGATAATGATGCTGACGATGTTGTTTCTTTGCTCCTAATGTGTGTGTGATCTGTAGATCGAAGTGCATCGAGCGCTCGGCCGCGTGGTCTGCTTACCGCCCAAGCCGAAAGCTGCGTGAGTTTGACGTTGTGTCTATGTAGTGCCGGGTTGCGAGGCACCTGCTGCTGCTACTGTCAGCATAGCAAACACCCTCGCAGCCTCCTCTTTTTTTCCAGTTTTGATTTTCCTACCTTGTGTAAGCTTTCTTTATATTATTGCATGCGCTTTACCGATTGCCAGACATTTGTGCAAGTTTTCTCGCTCGTGTGGGTAATGTGCGACTGTGTATGTACGTCACTGCATCACTGCATGTACAGCGCGCATTTGAGTGGCGAGCGCGTGCACGAGCGAGCGTCCATGGACTGGATTCCGTTCTCGCGTCGCTGACAAAAGTGTAGCCATGTCACTACACAGTCACTATTTCTCAGATTCGTTTAGTGATCTTTTTTGCTCGATGGATATCGTGCACTCTTTGTCGCGCGGACACACACGGATGGCGGCGTCGACACATCTGCGGCCGTCGCTCGCACGACACCTTCGCTGACACGCAGCACTCTCTCCATGTCGTAACGGGATGCCAGTCGCTCTCGTTCGTTGGTGCTTCTCGTCTCACTTCTATCGCTCGTTCCCGAGAAAAAGGAACGCCGTGCTGCTCACTCCCCCTCTGGGCTTCCCACACACCACTCCATCCCCGCTCGCATTTAACATCGCACGCGCACAGGGCAAGTGGGATGCTTTTTGCTGCACTCCTTCTCCTTTGCGCAGCGAGCGATCCAGGCAAGAAGGCATTTCCATTCCTGCCATGTCGAATCATTTCGGCGAAGATGACGCCAAGCGACACGACACCTTCCCGATTCAGGATCAGCTTTCGTTACCACATCGACAAACGACCTTCAATGTATTGACGACGGCGCGATCCGTCAAGATGCCCGTCAACGCCTCGACGGCCTTCGCCTCGTCATGTCTATCCCTCCATCCATCACTATTGCAGCACGCCCATACATTTTGATTTGATGCTGGGTGGCAGCACCATCCATCATGCGGATCGCAATCACCCCATCCAGTCGCCACCTTTTCCCCCCCTTCTTCTCCTTTTTCTTCCTTCTCTTTTCGCCCAAAGACGGGTGAATGTGCTTTGTGTTTATTTCCAGTCCGCCCCTCTGATGCGGGCTTTTCTCAGAATATGAGCGGGTGTTCTCTGTATGAGTCGCCAGCAGCCCAGCTGGCCTCATCTCGCGTTCTCTCGGCTCGCCCGCTCACTTCGTAAAATAGATCGCGCGCAACGCAGTCGACGAGATCCATCCATCACATCGCTATGGACGCAGCATCGGCGTCGCACTCGCGCGTGGTCGAGTGGCGCTGCTACCAGAGCGGCAGCGCCGTCATGGACGACGCGGTCACCAAGCGCCTGCGCGTCACGCCGCGCGGCGTGGAGCTGCACCACCCAAAGTCGCCATACAATGACGACGAGGACGACGTGGACACCGACACCGACAACGGCGAGCGTCGTTCCGCTGTCGTCACCAAGAAGAGCAACCAGCCAGCAACAGCAGCAGCTACACCATCAACAACAGCGAAGGCGTACGCCGTCCATGGTGTGATCCCGTGGGAGGACGTACTCGGCGCCGCCGTACTGGACAGCAGCGCGCAAGCGGCAGCACTCGTGCCGGGGTACACACAGTCGTCATCGAGCGAGAAGGGCGTCGAGTTTGTGGTCTTCGCGTGCGTCCCCAAGCCCAAGGCGTCCCGGTGGCGTGGCATCGTCTTCGGCAGCAAGTTCGACGCCTTCTCGTGCTTTGGACGGCGCGAGTCAGACGACCAGGACGGGGCTGGTGTGAGCGTGAGCGACATCGACCGGAGCAGTGTCAGCAAAGCGACCCCGGTCAACGGAGAAGACGGCGCCACGGCTCCAACCGAGCCACGCCAGCGCGTGCTCGTGCAGTGGGTCTTCCGGTACACGGGGGACGACGCCGCCGCGTATGCGACGCGCACTGTGCACGCAATCCAGGGGTTCGCAGACCCGCGCTTGGCGCACTCGATCAGGCCCGCCACCGGCAAGGAGCTCCCGCAGCTCAGTCACCGCGTACGTCCCACCACCAGCATGTTGATACTTATTTAGTGTTTGATACCCGAACGTGCCACTCTTTTTGATACATGTGATACCTCTCTTTGTAGAAGTACCTGATACTGATCAACCCGGCGGGTGGCGCCGGCAATGCGCAGTTCATGTACGACAACGTGGTGGCGCCCATGCTGCTGCAGAGCGGTATCGAGGCCGAGGTGATTGTGACGCAGCGCCAGTACCACGCGAGCGACGTGATGGAGGCCGCGCCGCTCGGCGCCTTTGACTGCATCGTTGCGGTCGGCGGCGACGGGCTCCTCTCAGAGAGTAAGTCATGTTCTTGATACTTGATACTTGATGCTTGAAGCTGACGAGCTCTGTAAACCATTCATTTTGTCTTGCTTGTAGTCCTGCAAGGCATCATGAGGCGACCCGACTGGGAGCAGGCCGTTCAGCAGCCACTGGGTGTACGTAACATTAGCCGAGGTCTTGCGGTGGTATCATAACTCATGAGCTCTTGACTGACTAGCCTTCATGCTCTATGCTCTGCTTTATAGATCATCCCTGGTGGCTCGGGCAATGGCCTGGCCGCGTCACTCATGTACCGCAGCGGCGAGGCGCACGACGCGCTCAACGCGACGTTCGCGCTGATCAAGGGCGCTGCTAGCGAGCTGGACATCTCGAGCATGAGCGACGGCAGACAGAAGGTCGTGTACTCATTCCTGTCGCTCGAGTGGGCGTTCATCGCGGACGTGGATATTGAGTCGGAGCGCTACCGCATGTTCGGCGGCCTGCGCTTCACAGTGTCGTCGGTCGCCAAGATCCTCTCGCGCCACAAGCAATACAACGGCACGCTGCGGTACCTGGACTCGGACCAGGACGCGCGGCTTCCGACCAAGTTCCACGAGCGCGTTCGAGACCCACTCGCATCAAGCGAGGACGCGACTCGACCCGCGCTCGAGTGTCTCTCTCAGCGAGACGCTCCATCCCAGGACCCGTTATCAACAGCTACTGGACAATGGAAGGAGCTCACGGGCTCGTTCCACATGTTCTGGGCCATGAACGTGACGCACGCTGCAAGCGATGGGCACATTGCGCCCATGGCGGGCATGGACGACGGCTACTTCTACCTCATGCTCATGGAGGGCCCATTCTCGCGCATGAGCCTCGCGAAGCTGCTGTTGGGACTGGAAGATGGCTCGCACATTGGCCAGAAGCGCGTGCAGGTGATCCGCACGCGCGCGTTCACGCTGCACACGGACAACCCGACGGACCTGCTGTGCGTCGACGGCGAGCTCTTCAAGGGACCTGACGTCCAGGTATGTGACTTGCTAACGGTGCAAGTGGCTTGTTGTGTATGTATGTGGGGAGCTGACTGTGGGTTCTGGTTGTTGCTGGGTATTAGGTGGAGGTGCACCGCGCAATGGGCCGCATTATGTGTTTGCCCGAGCGGAGATAGAGATCGAGCGAGACGGAAAGAGAGAGAGGGCTCAAGGCTCAGTCAGTATTATCACCACCAGTCAACCATCAGTAACTGTCAATTTATTTGCTTTGCACGCGAGAAGGGCTTGAGCAACTCTGCCAGGGAGGGAGCGAGTTCTCACGTAGTGTGCGGTTTATTCGCCTCTTGAGACTAACATCCACACAGAAAAGCAAGTGGTTGAAGACAAAGGACTGGCTTTCATCGTCTATGAACCCGAGCGCCTCTTTGTTCAAAGGACACTTTCGATCGCGACCAATTACAGCGCACGCCCACCGCACACTTCCAAGCTGCACCCAGGAGTCACTTGTTGCGAATCTCAAAAGCGCAAGTTTACGAAAGAGACTGGTTAGCGAATCACGAGACCTGCGGCTTCGCTGCCTCCCACAAGATCTGGAGTGGCTTCTTGATAAACTGCGCCTCTTTGGAGATGCTGACTGGTCCAGAGAGTCCCAGTGCTTTCCTGCTCGCATTTGTTTGAGTGTTCAGCCATCAGGCTCGCGACTGCAATGAGCTTTGGGACGTTCGGTCAGGCTCGCTCAACTCTCAGATTTCGGCATTCCCACATTCGCCGACAAGAGCTCAAGTTCCTTCCCAGCAGCACAACAACAGCAGATCCAACAACTCGCAACGATGCTTGGCGCACGCGCTCTGTTCTTGCTTGTAGCACCCGCAGCGCTCATCGCGTCCGCATGCGCGCTTGAAGGCGTCGAAGTAGAGTCCCGACCGTCGACTCGCCACCTGCGCAGCAACTAACAGTTCGATGACTTGAACAAGAAGCTCGAGTTGTTCAAGTCTTCGGCTCTTGACCTCAACCCGCCGCCCAAGGACACCCACAGCTGAAGGCCGTTGCACGTGCTGACGCTTCTCAACAAACCGCTACTTGTAAACCGTTCAGCCCAGTGTCCACGAAGAACATTCGGAAATACTGCTGTACTCAAATCTGCGCTCACAAGGCTTCACCTCCAAGATCGCGTCTGCGATCAAGCAAGAGCTGCCGAAGACCCTTGCGCCTACCCCGAAGCCCACCACGAAGCCGATCACCCCTTGTCCGACGACCAAGGCCGTGGTGGGACTCCCGCTCGTGATCTCCCCACAGACGACCGAGCCCGTGATCACGTACGTTGAGTTGACAGCGGAGCCCACGACAAACCAGCCAATCGAAGATCTGATCGAGTGGCGCGAGGCTGTTCTCGAGGCAGCAGTGCCAGCTCCAGTGAAAAAGCTCGAGTCTGTGACGACCAAGCCGGCGACGATTTTCCTCGAGCCTCCTTAGGATGTCGAGGAGCCCTGGGTCGAAGAGAGCGCGGCGCCGCAGGAGCTCCCACAGCTCATGGAGTGGGAGCGGGCGATTATGAGCTGAATAGACACTAATAAGCGGTCTTGGTGGCTTTGTTACGGTGTTGGGTCCACAGCTCGACGACACCAAAAGTGTGTCCACCACCATCCGCCACGCGAGTCAATAAAATACTTTTCGTGACTGATGACACGTCACTAATTTGAGCGAATAGAAAAAACGAGTCGTACTTTATCGAATGAGCTCAAAATCCACGTGACCTTCACTTTCTGCACACTTTGCAATTTGCGCTGGGACGAGACAAGCGGGCGAGACGCATGGGGCGCCGCAAGCCTCTGCACGTGCAGCGCAAGCGACCGCACGACGCGGAGCAGAGCAGCAGCAGTGGTGATGAGTCAAAACGTGAAGAAGAGGCGGTGCGTCTGCTTCATGGCATTGGCGGCGGCCATCAGAACGCCAACGGATGGGGAACGCTGGCGAGCAAGTCGACGGGCAAGAGGAAGAAGCAGAAGCGGCAGCAAGTGAGCTACGAAGACCCGATCCTGCGCGTGCTGGAGAGAGTGCTAAGCAGTAGTGGTGCTGAAATGCCCCCGCTTCGACTGACGTTCCGAGACGCGTGGACGGCGCCATATCGCCAGGAAGCGCTGTGGCTCGAGTGGCGCGTCTCGCGGCAGCAGGCGAATGTTGGACTGTTCCAGGCGATTGCTGCTTACGAAGAGCGCATGGCAGCAAGCGGAAGGCTCGTAGAGACCAGCGGCAGAGTGACAATCGGACTCGAGATGCATGGATCTGCTGGAAGAGTCACGCTGTGTGCGAGTGATAATGACGACGAGGACACGAAGCTGCGAACGGCGCTGTTGCTGCGCGACCTCTTCCCTGGGTCGCATGCACTGTGGAGTCCGCATCTCGTTAACCTCGTTCACAATGAGCTGCTCGTGCTGGAGATCGTCCGATTGCGTGATGGTGGACAAAACGACACTATCGATGATGATGGCAGTGACTCGTTCATGTGGCGAGTGGGAGTTGCCTGGCGTCCTTACCGCGACCAAGCTATCCGTGATCACCTCCACACCACGCTTCCAGTACGAAACGCATCCTGTCATCGGAGTATGCACCACGTGATGCTCTGGGCGCTCAGGAGCGCCGTTCGTATGGGAGGAGCTCGCCCGCAGCAGTGCGAGTACCGCTACTGGAAGGAGATTGACGTGCTGTACGACCAGTACGTTGGACGCCTTCACTCGGAAGGCCCAGAAAGTATACATGAGAATGATGATGCTTTGCAGAGCGTGGCGTTCGACATTCACGACATCTGCGCGCGCATCGACACCCAGCAGCAGTTGGCGCGCGACACGAGCGACTTTGAGGAAGCGAGTGCGCGTCATGAAAGCGGGACCAGTCTCCTGCCGAGTCTGCGTCCGTACCAGAAAGCCGCCGTTTCGTGGATGCTTTCGCGAGAAAAGCCTAGTGGTGGTGCTGTTTCCGAACCACAGCAGATGAACCTGCTGGTCCAGTTCCCAGGCTTTAAACATCCTGATGGTGATGGAACGCTAGCCTACGATCCGTTCTGCGCCCAGTTCTATGCTTCCAGTGAAGGCTGGACAGGTGAAGAACATGAGGGAGCCCTGCCATCTATTGCAACGTTCGACCTGTCGTCGGTTCGCGGCGGCATCCTGGCAGACGAGATGGGACTCGGGAAGACGGTAATAAACGCTCACGCGCATATCTCCGATTGTCAGGGCTGCGCAAAAATGTATTGACGATGCCGTTATTCCAATAGGTCGAAGTAATCACGTTGGTGCTGTGCAACCCGTGGCCGGAAGAGCGTCCAGTGCTGCAGTCCACACACGTAATGTCACCTCAAGACAGCGAGAGCAAGCCTGAGTTCGAGAGCATCGTTCGCGATTGTGTTTGCGGATACGACATCGATGACGAAGAAGGACGTGGATGGGTCCAGTGCGACTTTTGCAAGACGTGGCACCACCAGCTCTGCACGGGATACGACGAAGCAGCCGTGCTCTTCGCACACGAAGCGAGAGAAAGCTCATCTTCTGCTTCTGGCGATGACGACGTGTTTGGGCCAGGCTCGTTCATGTGTTTCCACTGCCAGACGGTCGAGAAGCCCGAGTTCTCGTGCAAGACGACGCTCATCGTGTCCCCCGAAGCCATTCACGACCAGTGGGAGACGGAGCTCAAGCGCCACGTCAAGCCGGGCGTGCTGAAGCTGTTGCGGTACCCAGGCGTGAAGGCGTTGCACAGTCGATTGGCTTCTCTTCGAGGCCCGAGCGCCGAGTGGGAGATCCTTGCGAACGCTGGACTGCACTTGGCGTCCTACGACGTGGTGCTCACGACCTACGAGGCGCTGAGCTCGGATCTGTATCACCTACCGACCGATGTGATGCACGAGCGGCGCTCGAGCACACGGCAGAAGCGCAAGAAGTACGCGTTTGTGGCGTCGCCTCTGATTTTCCTCAAATTCTGGCGCGTCTGTATGGATGAAGCGCAGGTCGGCGTCGAGAACGCGCAGCTGCAGGCGGCGTTGACAGTCGCGACGATCAAGGCCGAGATGAAATGGGTAGTCACGGGCACGCCGTTCTCGACGCAGGTGGGCGATCTCTTTGGCAGTTTCAAGTTCCTTCGGCTGGCGCCATACGACGACGAGCACGTGGGGCTCCGATTCTTTCGAGAGGCGGTCGAGAAGTGCTTCTCCAAGGGTGCGATCGAGCGTGTGCTCGACATTTTGCTGTGGGATGGCAATCGAGATTGCCAGGACCGACGTACTGGAGGTGGACTGTTGTGGCGCACAAGCAAGAAGGACGTGCTGAGCCAGCTGAACTTGCCAGAGCAGGTCACTGAGCTGATCTGGTGCCGCTTCTCGGACGTTGAGCGACACTTCTACGACGAGCAAGAGAAGGTGATCATTGCGAAGGTGAAGGAGTACCAGCGGCAGAGTCAGCGCGCGGCTACGATTGACGGTGCTGCGCCTGCGGACTTGACGGAGAGGATCTGGCAGGACCTTTTGGTGCTGCGCCAGATCTGCTGCCACCCACAGGTCGGCAGCACACTGAGTGGGATGTTCTCGCTACGTGGTGGGCGCGGTGGGACTGCTGCAAATGGTGAAGTGGGGAGAAGAAACGGTGGCGTGCTGTCGATGGACGAGTTCCTCCAGGAGCTCATTCTCAAGTGCAAGCGCGAGTGTGAAGAAGGGCAGCGCAAGTTTGTCGCAGCGCAGAACGGACTCGCGTCGCTGCACGTGATCCGCTTTGAGAGCGCCGCTGCGATCGTCAAGTACCTCTCGTGCATTCAGGTGATCAGGGGCAACTGGGATCTGTTTCGCGCTGATCTGTTGCCACGATTGCACCTTTTGGAGAACCTCGCGAGGTGTGTGCGGACCATTTTCAACATTGTCATGAACGAAGAAACCGGTTCGAGTGATGGCGCGGTTACTGCAGATGATGGAGACGGTGAGCCACGAGCTGCTATGATAGACTCTAGTGGCTCCAGTTTGGGGGTGAGCGCTTTGGAGACCGAGGTGGCTGACATTTCCAACAACCCGAAGGAGAACAGCCTGCTCCCAGGCCTCCCAGCGCTCGCCCAGGCGATCACAGCTGACAGTTCAGGCGAGGTAACGATGCGAGAGACGGCCGATGTGGAGGCGATCGCCCGCGAGTGTGACTTGCTAGACGTCTGTGGGTCCAAGATCAAGCAATTTTACCTTTACCAGGTGGAGGTGTCGCACTTGTCCGCCTTTAATTCGTTCCAGACTGTCGCCAAGGCAGTGAACGAAGAAGCGTTGCCGAAGCCCGCGCGGCCGTCCAAGCGACGTGCGCTTTGTAGCAGCAGCCTTTGGTGGATCACGGCGCTCTCGACCCTAGAGATGAAGGCGCCTGAGCAAGTGGTGGTCTTTGCAGACCGGCTGCGCGCGCGTTTGCTGGCGTTTGGCACCAAGTGGGCGCAGCGGTTCTGCAACCAATTCACGACGATCGCGGGTTTCCAGATGGTGTTCCTGAACGAGCTGGAGGAGCTCTCTCAGAAGCGCTCGCTGCTGTACGAGAAGCTCCAGAAGATGAGCTCTAAACCACCGACGAAGAAGGACGTGGAGCTCTCGGGCAACTGTCGCAAGTGTCGCGACGCGCGCGACGGACCCGTGTGCGACCACTGCAAGCTCTACAAGGAGCTCGAGGCGTTCAGGCTGCACTTTTTGGGCATCGACGCTGCGAGCGGTGCGTCCGACAGTGTTGTGGGCTTCTCGTTGTCGTCTAGTAGACGTGGACAGGAGAACGCTGGTGGTGGTGGCATCTTCGACGAGGATGATGAGAATGCAGGTGATGGCTCTGCTGCCAACACGTCGTCGCTGCTGCTAGAGGTGTTTCGAGAGATTGCAAGCAGCACACGCAGTGCGATGCGAGAAATGGGTGGCTCAGATGCGTCACTGTCCATTCAGGACGGACTGCGCAAGGAGCTCGAGTTCTGGACGCAGGTGCAGCGCGAGTGGAACGCGGCGAAGAAGCTCTTCCAAGTGCAGCATCAGCGTCTCGGAGCGCTGGACGAGCTTGAGATGGCGACGATGCAGATCCGCGTCCGAGTGGAAGGCGAGGAGGTGAAGACGGCAGCAGAGAAGCTCTATAAGCTCCAGGAGCACGAGGTGGAGACCAAGTTTGCAGCATTTGAGAGTGAGCGCCTACTGGGCGAGCTGGAGATGCGCGAGAAGCTGTCACGGCTGCGCTTCCTGCTGCAGCTGGAGAAGCAGCGAGAGGTGAAGCTCGTTGGAAATGGTGATGGCGATGGGCTTGCGATTGCTGATGCAGATGGGGAAGGGGCTCAGGACAGTCAGATGCCGAAGAAACGGAGCTCCTCGTGCGCTGTGTGCCTGGAGGAGATGGAGAATGAGCGCGTGATGTTGCCCTGCGCGCACTCGTTCTGCAAGAACTGCATGAAGACTTTGTCGCAGCAGCACAAGGCCACAGGAACGCTCCGATGTCCGACCTGTCGTCGCGTGTGCAGCGTCGCGAAGGCCGTGGTGGTCTATGAAGAGCGCAATAGCAGTCCCAGCGGTCAAGCCAAGAAGCGCGGCTCACTAACCATCCGGCCTGTGGTGGACACGCACATTCAGCTGACGCGCGGCGGTGGCTACGGCTCCAAGATCGACGCGATCCTGCGTCGCGTGCTGGCCCTGGCGCAACAAGACGCGCAGGTCAAGTGTCTGCTGTTTACGCAGTGGCCGGAGATGACGAGCATCGTGACGAGGCAGCTGATACACCAGGGGATCACGTGCTTTACGTACACGACCAAGAAGGGCTTCCCGCGCGTGCTACAGCAGTTCAAGATGCACGCGGACCCGTGTGTATTGGCGTTGCCGTTCAAAGTGGGTGCAAATGGGTTGAATCTGGTGGAGGCTACTGAGGTGCTGCTGGTGGAGCCGCTGCTGAACACAAGCATCGAGGCGCAGGCGATCAACCGTGTGCACCGCATCGGGCAGACCAAGCAGACGCGCGTGCATCGACTGGTGGTGGACAACTCGGTCGAGGAGCGCATCTACTGGCTCGGGCAGAAGAAGAGACGAGGCAGTGGTGGCAGTGGTCGCAGAGTAACAGTCGATGGGACGACTGAGAGTGAAGCCAAGCAGGAAGACAGTGAGGCTGAGGACGCAGGTGATGATGATGACGAGGAAGTGATTGTAGAGCGAGCGCCAACGAAGAAGGAGAAGGAGCAACTGACGTTCAACGACCTGCACGTGCTGCTCGACGGCCGCATGGGCTCCAGTGTCAACGCTAATGGTGACGATCGAGAGGGAGATGACGAGCGCCACCCGTTCTGGCAAGAGCAGGTGCTGCTGAATGGCAAGATGCTCAGTCGCCACCAGGCCAAGCTCTTCGCTGAGCGACGACACGCCGCTGAGTGCCGCGCTAAGAGACAGAGCGCAGACGAAGAGCCGCAGACGCACTTGTTCGAACAGGAAGTGAATTTGGTGGTGGCAAATGAACTCGTGGGTCTCCAGCATGCGACGGTGCTGGAGCAGTCGCAGGCCATCTCCACGGAGCTGCTGGCGTTCCATCGCGCGCGGCTGCATGAAGAGCTCGAGCTCTGGCGTTCAGCAGCTACAACGACGTGATGATGGACTCCACAGTGGAGCGGTGTGTGCGTACTGCACGCACCGTGAGCATTTCAACGCACAGATGCATTTTGTCCGCGAAAGAAATCACAGTCCTTTTTTCATGTTCATGGCGCTCTTTTGTGTCGTCTTGGAGTGGACTTTGTAGCAAAAGAAAGGACGTGGAGCTGGTTCTCCAACACATCGAGCCCTGCGTGTGGGTCTCTTCTTGGATCTGAGGTGAGAGAGAGAGAGAGCAACCAACAGCGCGCAAAGAACTTTTGCTGTCGTTGTATGGATAAGGGAAAAAGTTATGATGAATGCAAATGAAGATGACAAGGAGAAGGCGGTGGATTCTCGCCTCTCTCTCTCTCTCTCTCTCTCACCAGCCGCACTGGTGCATATGGCCATCGGCGGCCCTCGCTTTCTGGCTTGGCTTGGCTACGAACAAAGTTAGTCAGCTCTGACTAATGGGCCGCGGTGGGCGTGACACCCACGGACGCGAGCACCTCCTCATAGCTCTTGCCGGCCTCGAGCTCCTTCTCGAGCTCGATGAGCTTGCCCACGCCGTCGATCATCGTCTGCACGAGCTCCACCTCGGACTTGCCTATTCTCGCCTTGTTCGAGATATCCCACATGCCGCCCACGGCCGCCGAGTGCTCGCCGGCCGAGCCGCGCGGCTGCAGCCCGAAAGGCGCGCAGATGGCCTCGAGCGCGTGCGGGTCGGCGCCGAGCTTCTCGAGCTTGACGAACATGCTCGCGCGCAGGCCCGTGCCCAGGTTCGACGGACACGTGCCGATGAAGCCGTGGTGGTCGTTGTGCATGAACGCGTAGCCGTTGGCCTTGATGCTCGCCTCGACAGCCGTCACACCCTTGACCCAGCGCGCAAAGACCGAGACGATGTCCCCACCGTCCTGCATGCTGATCACGCGCATGTGATCTTCTTCGTTGGACCAGACCAAGAACGTCTTCTGGTCGTTGTGGAAGATGCCGCGGCCGCTGGGCCAGTCACGAGCGGCACTTGCGCCGGTTAGCAAGGTCCCGCCACCGGGCTTCTGGAACAGGAAGTGGTCCTTCTGCAGCTGGTCTTCCTCTTCCTTCGTCATGCCGCTCAGCGGGTAGTACTTGCCCTGGAGCTCCTCAGTGAGCGACGATAGCGCCGTCGAGATGAGGTTCTCGACCTCGAGGCGCTCAGAACGCGTCGTGCCTGGCGGCAGACTAAGGCCACGGATGTTGCGGCCAGAGCGCACGCGCGTCGACTGCACGTAGGCGTTGTCGATCTTCTCGGCGTTCTGGAGCTTGCTCACGTCCATGTCGGTTATGTGCTTGTCCTCGGGCTTGAATCCGTGCCAACCCTCGATCACAGGGTCCAGAATGTCCTTGAAGACCGTGTAGCACTCTTCATCACCGGCGACGATGCCCACACCCAGGTGCGCGTTCTCAATGCCCGTCTGGATTGCCTGGTCCAACGTGTAGCCCTTGCTCGATGTGTGACCCTTGAGCTTCTCGTAGAGCTCCTTTGTCAGACACTTGGCCATGAGACTGCGGTGCTTGGGCGTGAACACTGGGTAGTTGTCCGAAGATGACGGCAACACAGCGATGCTCGTGTCGGACGCTGGCACGGGCGGACCGGCGTCAATCACCACTGGTGGCACGGGCTCCGTGGGGATGAGCGCGTCGATGGACTCACCGGCCACGAGCTTCTGCTCCATGGCGATGAGCAGCTTGATGCCATTGACCATCGTCTGCACGAGCTCAGCCTCCGAGTGGCCGATGCGCTGCTTGTTGGACACGTCATACTCACCGCCGACCGAGGCCGAGTGCTCGCCCGCACTACCGCGCGGCTGCAGGTGCAGCAGCGAGCAGATGTGCTCGAAGCGCTTGATGTCCTCGCTGAGCTTGGGCAACTTGATCATCACACTGGCGCGCAGGCCCGTGCCCAGGTTCGACGGACACGTGCCGATGAAGCCGTGGTGGTCGTTGTACATGAACTCGCGACCGTTGGCCTTGATGCTCGCCTCAACGCTCTTGATCGCGCGGCAGAAGCGCTCGAAGACGCGGCCGACGTCGCCGCCGTTCTCCATGCTGATCACGCGCATGTGGTCCTCTTCATTGCACCAGACCAGGAACGACTTCTCATCATTGTGGAAGATACCACGTCCGCTGGGCCAGTCACGGGCGGCACCAGCGGCTTCCAGCAGAGTGCCGCCGCCGGGCTTCTGGAAGAGAAAGTGGTCCGCGATGAGCTTATGCTCGACGTCGGGCGTCATGTCCGCGAGTTTGTAAAACTTGCCCGCGAGGTCGCCGTCCATGGCCGAGAGCGCCGAGTCGAGCAAGTTCATGACATCTAAACGGTGTGCACGATCCGTGGACGGTGGCAGCGGCATGCCGCGGATGTTGCGCCCCGCGCGGATGCGCGTCGACACGATGAACTCGTCGGGGAGCTTGGCGTCCGTGACGTGCGTCGGGTCCATGTCGCACTTGTGCACGGCGTCGGCCTGGTAGCCGTGCCATCCTTCGATCACCGGGTCAAAGATGTCCTTGAACATGTGGTACGACTCTTCGTCGCCGGCCGTGATGCCCACGCCCAAGTGCGGGTTGTCCACGCCCGTCTGCACGGCGCGGTCGAGCGTGTAGCCCGTGGACGTCTTGAGGTCCTTGAGCTTGGCGTACACCTCGCGCGAGAGGTGCTTGGCCATGAGCGACCGGTGCGCCGGCGTGAGCGCAGGGAAGCCCATGAGGTGCGCGTCCGTGGCCTGCGCGTTGCCGATCTTCTGCGCGGTCTTGCTGGGCGACGGCGGCTCGGCGGGGGCGTCGTCGCTCATGCTGATGAGTGGGCGTGGAGAGAAGAGGTGGTGGTGCGGGTCGTGGCTGCTCGGAAGCTCAATGCGGATTGGGTGTGGACCGCGCGCGCCAGGGTGAGTTTTGTTTTGCTTGTGCGTGCGTGGCTCCACAGGGCGGGGGTTACATAAAAACAAGGCGAGGCGGCTGTCCTTTGGGGGAACGTTTGCCTGTGAGAATAGATACGAATGTGAAACGGATGTTGAAGTTGGTGGGTTGAGAAAGAGAGGATGGATGGAAAGGAGTCGGATATAAACCTGTGAGATTTGGTAGGACGAGGTTTTTTATCGGACGCGGGTTTTCTATGAAACGGTCGCGTTTCATTTCTTTCGATTCGGATATTGGCGCATGATTCCTTTGAAAGCTGCTTCATCGGAGCTGCTGGTGGGGGTTTCGCCATCTGTGGTGGTTGTGCAATTGCTCACCAAGCGCGTGTTGTTGAGCGAGCAATCTATTCTTAGATACAGTGTGTCATGTCGCCACTCACCAAAGCCTTATGACCTGGTGACGATGGCCAAGCAGCGCATGTGAGGGGGGGGGGGGGGGG
>JAASFQ010000715.1:0-15632 GCA_023333845.1 Globisporangium polare | reverse complement strand
TGGTGGGTGTGACTCAAAGGCGGCAAATCCGGCAGTGAGAACGTGAGGCCCATCTAAGATGCAGGATCGAAGTGAATACTCTCCTTGAGGGAACGTGCGATTGGGCTCTTTATGAGCCACCCGCTGGCTCCCACCTCTCAGACCGTGGCACAATTACGCTGGCTCACATCGTGGCTCTTGGGATCTGTGGCACGCCGTCTCACTTCGGGAAGAGAGGTATCGATTCGACACCTCACTTCGGACAACAATGAGTCAACGAGGGAGTCCGCTTGCACACCATCTAAATCACCTTTCGACTGCGACGGGCCAGTGCACAGGCATAAAGAGGTTTACTATCCAGGAAAGAGGAGGGCGAACATTTAATTGACTGAAGCGGGGGGGGGGAATCGGCCCTAGCATACAGTCAGTGGGAAGGCCAGGAGAGCGCGCGAGTGGGCGACGCCTTTGCTGTATAACGAGGCGGGCCAAGCGCTCATTGTCTGCCGAACGGCGCAAGCCTACGAGCCGTGCTTCACTGCGTATTCACTCCAGAAGAAGGAGGCATTGAGCAAAGACCGTTGTGCTTTTGCCAACCTGCTATAACAGGCGAGGTAGGTTCTGGACTTGTGTGCCTTTTTCTACAGTCGGCTCGGTTGACCGGTGAGAAATGGATGCGCTTGAAGCTCGTTGCCGACGTCACGCCGCAAGATCACTTGCAAATCCCAAGGCTGGCCACAGGAAGGCTGCGCTTCTGCTCTTCAGCTGGCAGGGTGGTGCACTTTGGCGAGCGAGCATGGAGAACAGCTACATTTGCAAATAGAGCTCTCCGGTGGTCTGCGTGCTGCGGTGGGGTGGGTGGTCCAGGTTTGGTTGGCCGGAAGAGAGCGATGGCATTTCAGATATTGTCGTCAAGTTGACTCTCTGATATGCCTCGAGAGAGGTCTGACGTATAGGGTGTGTAATTCACTAGCAATCACTGCTAGTGAATTACACCCCCTATACATCAGACCTCTCTCGAGGACGTGAGACCTCCACGCCACAGGACACAGCGCCTCCAATTGTATTGTACGAGCCCTGCCTAATAACCAACGGAGTACGCAGTGCTGATCGAGAGCCGATTGGGTCCACATGCCAGAAGATACACAGTGCATGTGTAGATGGAGGCGTTGCGGGGTGCTATCGATTGCGTCTGACAGGAAGTTCGCGAGTGGACGAGTGGGCGATTGATTATGCTCTGATTGGCTCATAGCGAATCTCTTTGCGAGTCCAACTCTCTACGACAAGAACAAAGCGATGAGGTGCAGCTCGAGGGCTTGTTTCTGAGCGCCTTGCGCGATGAGTGCTTTCTATCGGATTTGCGACTGCCATTGCGGATAGCGGCTCAAGGAACTGATGTCGTGCGAGTTGCACGCTACTAGTATCAGTTTGCTCTGTATCAGGCGGACGCGTCCGAACATCGACCGGGTTGGGATATGGATTGCTTTTGTGTATGTCGGGCGGATGTTTGGCATGATCCATCATCGTGTTCATGCCAATTTTTCGTTCAAATGCAAATGTGTTGGGACACAAACATTCCGACCCAATTCGCACTGCGACAGGTGAATGTTGATGTCCATTGAGAGAGAGAGAGCTCAGCTTTCTGCAGTGCTTTTGAGTGATCTTAAAGAGACGACGTGTGTGGCTCTCTGGGTGCGAGCGCTCACTCCAAAGCAGACCAAGGACAAGCAGATCACGTACCGCACACAAGCTCGCCACTACCGAACAATCGTGGACAAGTGTGACGACTTTGTCGGACGAAACGCCCAACGACCTCTGCTCAAAAATTGCAATCCATTTTTGTATTACTCACGGTATGCTCTCGAGCCAGATTGTGCAGTAAAACGTTCTGCGGATGAATTGTCTGCAGCTCCAAACTTTGTGTGGTGCCAGACATACGAGCATGGTGCAGCAGTACCGCGTGGCGGTGGTGGGCGCGGGCATCGCGGGGCTCACAGCCGCGAACGCGCTCGTCTCTTCCCACAAGCTCCGCCCAGAAGAGCTCACGGTGCTCGAGGCGCAGAGCCGCATCGGCGGCCGCGTGCACACGCGCGCGTTCAGCGACGCGCTGCCTGTGAACGTCGAAGTGGGCGCCGCGTGGATCCACGGCACGGTGGGCAACCCTTTTGCTGAGCTCGCGCGCAGGTTTGACCTACCGCTCAAGGAGATCAGCAAGCGCAACCCGTGGCTGCACCCAGAGTCGTGCGCCAACTTCCTGCTCTTCGACGGCGCGACGCAGCTGAGCGACGAGCAAGTGCAGGCCACGTGGCGCGTCTACGAGCTGCTGCTAAAGAAACTGCAGCAGCTGGCGATTGCAAGCGAAGATGACGAAGAGCAAGCGCCGTCGCTTGTGCAGCTTGTGGACCGCCTCGTGGCCCAGGACGCGGAGCTGGGTACTGCGGTGGCAAACCATACGAATGGCCGCGCGCGCCTGGACTTTTGCGTCCATTTGATTGAGATCTGGATGGGGGCGACCGCGGATGCCCTTCAGCTGGACGACTTTGTCGAGACCGACCTGATCGGGTACGTTGCCGATAACTTTTGTGCTATATCAATGCCTGTATATCGTCTTGACTGACCGACTGATGGCTGCTGCATCTTACAGTGACGATCCTGGTCCGCACTGCATTGTGCCTGACGGCATGGAGCGCTTCGTCGACCGTCTGGCAGAGCCAATCGCCGAGTGTATTCAGATGAACACTCTGGTGAAGTCCATTGCGCACCAAGGCGCTGCTGCTGACAGTCGAGAAGGTGTTGTCATTGAGTGCGACGACGGCCGCATGATCAAGGCGGACTTTGTCATCGTCACGTCGGCGTTGGGTTTGCTGAAGGCGGGCGAGCTGAGCTTCACGCCAGCATTGCCTCAGGAGAAGCAGCAGGCGATCCAGCGGTCGCAGATGGGCCAGTACATGAAGGTGCTCGTGCAGTTCCCGGACGTGTTCTGGCAGCGCGACGCACGTTTCATCGGCCAACTAGTTACGCCAACAGCGTCAGGAGACATCGCGTTCCCGCTGCTGTTCAACTACTACTTTGCGAAGCAAGTGCCGGTGCTCGAGGGCGTTCTGATCGGCGACACGGCGATGTGCGTCTCGAAACTCTCGGACGAAGAGGTTGTCGCCGCGTTCTTCAAGCAGCTCCAGAGGACGTTTGGCGTTGAGATTCCCGCACCCGTCGCCCACTTCATCACCAGGTAATGTGTCTGCGTGAGCCTTTAGCGGTGTGAACTTGTGATACATATGTTGCTATTGTGTGACTAGGTGGGAGCAGGATCCGTTCGCGCACGGCGCATACAGCTGCCTCACGGTCGAGAGCTCGGACGAGGACCCGGAGAGTCTACGACAGGCGGTCGGCGGCAACGTGCTCTTTGCGGGCGAAGCGACGATCTACAAGTACCAGGGAGCGCTCCAGGCCGCGCACGTCTCTGGCCTCGAGGCAGTGAACGACCTCGAGCGATTCGGACTGTGAGTGTGTGGCCAATTGTAGCTGAAGTCGGGAATGAAGGTTGTCTTTCGGGTGTGTGTCGACAACGCGAGTGTTTGTTTTCAACTGCCGCGAAGTGATGGCTGCCGCCCGCTTAGATACGAATACGAATACGAGACGTCCTGCGCCACTCTTGTGGACTCGTCATTGCGTCATTCTCCATTATCATTGTGCCCTCTTCCACAAGACCATCGACGAGACGAATGGCGACGAACGACTCGCTCCAGCGGCGCATCCGGCGCGGAGAAGTGCCCTGCCGCGGCGCGAACCTGGGCGGCTGGCTCGTGGCCGAGCACTGGATGACGTGGGACTCGCCGATCTGGGAGGACGTGCCGGAGGAGATCAGCTGCCAGGGCGAGCTCGCGACCATGAAGCACCTGGGCCACTCCCAGGGGGACCCGCGCTTCGAGCAGCACCGCGCGACGTGGATCCAGGAGCAAGACATCGCGGACATGAAGAGCGCGGGGCTCAACACCGTGCGCGTTCCCGTGGGCTACTGGATCATGGAGAGCGACCCGACCGACTTCTCGAACAAGCGCGAGTGGCGCGTGTTCGCACCGGGCGCGCTCAAGTACCTCGACATGCTCGTGAACGACTGGTGCGTGCGCCACGAGCTCGCGGTGCTCATCGACATCCACGCCGCCAAGGGGTCTCAGAACGGCCGCGACCACAGCGCTGCGCCAGTGAGCGGCGAGAAATACTGGAGCCAGTACCCGGAAAACGTCGAGAACACGGTGCAGCTCGCGCATTTCCTCGCGGCGCGGTACCGCGAGAGCCCAGCGTTCCTCGGCATTGGTCTACTGAACGAGCCCGAGTGTCCCGTGGACCGCAACGTGCTGGAGAACTACTACAAGACCGCGTACGCTGCGATCCGCGACACGGGGGACGACTGCGTGGTGACCGTGGCGCCTTTTCTGACGGAGCAGGGACCGCCGAGTATGGAAGATTTCATGAAGTTCCCCGAGTTCTTCAACGTGTGGCACGAGTGGCATCCGTACTTCATCTGGGGCTACGAGAACCAGAACAAGACGCAGATTCTGAAAGCTGTCGAGAAGTACGGCGAGCAGGTGGCGAACTGGCGCGGCAACTGGCTGCTCATCAGCGAGTGGAGCCTCGGGTGTCAGCCGTCGGCATTTCCATCGGAAGACCGCGATGGGCTCAGGGAGCTCGCGAAGGCGCAGTGTGGGGCGTTTGCCAACGCGCACAGCGGCTGGACGTTCTGGAGCTGGAAGCACGCGGACGACGTGCACGACAAGCCCACGGCCTGGTCTCTGCGTCAGCTGCTGCGCGATGGAGTGATGCAGATTTGGTGAGAGTGCGTGCGTGAGTGAGTGAGACCCAGCAACTAGCAAGTATGACAGCAGCAAGCGAGAATTCAAGTTGGCGCAACATTTTGATCGCAAATGCCACAAATGTTCAGGTCATGTCGAAAACAATAAAAAGCGGTGTCAAAAGAAAAGGACCAAAAGCTGCCTGTCGAATGTGTGACGCGAACGATTCCCCGTGGAAGTTTACCCAAAAGAAGCACCGTAAAAGAAGAAGAAAAAGGTGGAAAGTATATTGGGAAGATCGCGTTTTTAAATGCTCGAAGCTTTTCCCCATTCGAGGTTTTTGTGTGTGTGATGTCGAGAAGCGAGTGGCGGTCTTGTATTCGGAAATCGACGATCAGCTTTGCACTCGGATGAAAACCTTCGTGGGAAGTTTGAGCGCACAGAAAAAGGGATCTCGCGTCGTCTACAGCGCAGTGGCGCCATGGATCATCAGGCAGGCATCCGAGGATCGACGACATGACGGGACTTATATTACGAAGGGTACTGTGTGATAGTTGAGCGGCGCCTTCACGCCTGCTGCTGCTTGCTCTTGAGCGCCTGGTCGAGCAAAAAGTTCTCGATCATCTGGTGGCTCGCGCTGATCGTGCCGGCCATGCAGTTCATGATGAAGTCCGTGAGCGCGCCGACCTTGCGCTCCTGGTCCGCGATCGCGTCGTACACGTGCGGCCGGATGATGTAGCACGTCTGCACGAGCGTGTGCGGCGTCGCCATGTCCGCGAGCTCCTTGATGACTGTGTAACCGCGCTCGACGAGCCGGATGCCCGCCGTCGGCTCGGCCGAGAGGTCCACGGCCTCGGCCTGCGCGCGCCAGCCGATCACGATGCGCTCCTGCTGCTCGAACTTGCGCATGATCTGCTTGCACAGAAAGTTGCCCTTGGTGCGGCTGCCGTGCAGCTCCAGGCCGTAGCTCTCCACGAGCGTGTCATCCGTCGTCTCCAAGTGCTGTAACACTCGCACAATTAGTCACTATCATGATAGCCAAGCCTTTAGCATAGACTATAAACGCACCGGTGGCTGCTTCTGGTAGTAGGACCGCGACGGAATGTGCTCCATCGAGTGGCCGTAGTGGCGCCAGACCGCGGAGGCCGTCGCGCGCATGTCGAACGGCATCACCTTGTTCGCGAAGATCTCCATGACCATGCCGTTCACGTCGTCGTGGCGCAGCTGCGCGTCGCGGTACGCCGTCTGCATGCGGCCGAGGCCGTTCGCCTCGAAGACCGCGTCCACTTCCTCCAGCGTGCGCTCGACGCCCGCGAGCAGCTCCTTGAAGATCGCGGCGTCGCCGTCCCCCGGGAGCCGTACGCACTTGACGCGCTTGCCCCCGCCGCGTACTGATTCCAGTATCTAAAGTGACAATAGAGAAACACATCATTAGCACACCATTGAGCTTGACAAGTGCATCACCATTGGACAAGTGATGCCGTACCCGCAGACTCGTGCGCTTCTTGAGGATCTTCTCGAGCGCCTTGGCCATCTTGATCTGGCCCTCGAGGATGAGCTTCAGGCGGATGTTCTCGAGCTCGGCGCGGCGGCGCTCCTTGTACTGACGGGTCGCGATGTCCTCCCAGACCGAGTTGCTCAGCTGCTGCGCCGCGGCGGCCGACGAGCGTGCCTGCGCAGAAGTTGCTGCGGTCGTCACGCCAGTTGACGTCGACGACGACGACAACGAAGAAGTCGACGAGGACGACGAGCTGGGCGAAAAGTCTGCAGCGTTAGCAGCAGTGGCGGACAGCTGCGGGGGTGCTGCCGCCGGCGTGCTCTCCTTGAGCTTGCTGAGACGCCCCTCCATCTCCAGCACGGTCTTGCGCAGGTAGATGAGCTCCTCCTTGCGCTCGTCGCGCGCACGGTTCGAGTTGTAGCCCGCGGGTTTCTTCTTCGACGGGCGCTTCTTAGCTACGAGCGCCGTCGACGTTGACGCCCCTCCAGCCTTTCGAGTCGAAGGCGAGCCTCCCGCAGCGTTACCCTTTGCGGCCGACGAAGCCGCTGAGAGCGACGCCATGGGACTGTTGCTCTCGCTACCGCTGCTGTCGTTAGCGGGCGCCATGAGCAGACTCTGCGGGTTGAAGTCGATCGTGGGAAAGCCCGCACTCATCATCGCCATCATCATGCCCGGGTTGTGGTGCGGCTGGTACTCGGTCGTCGGGCTCTCGTCTGCAAAGCCATAGACACCGCTGATGCTGGTACTCCCACTCGTGTGGAAGCTCGTGTAGCCGCTCGCGCGCGCGGCCTCGTGGAACGACGACGAAGAAGGGACGCTCGCCCCCGGGGTCTCGATCACTGGGATGTGCTCGGCCTCGAGCAGCGCGCTGAGCATTGCGGCGTCGTCGCTGTCGTCGTCGTCGTCATCATCGTCGTGCTCCCACACAAACGTGCGCGAATGCTGGTACTGGCCCTGGTGTTGCGGCTGAGGAGGTTCGTCGTCAGCACCTTCGTCGATGTCGACGTCCATGTCGTGGCTGCTGGCGTCCTGCAGAAGGCGCCAGGCCGCGGCACCCGGGCCGCCGCCATCGCTGGCGCCCTCGTCGCACTCGGCGAGGAACGAGAGCGCGGCCTCGAGCGACGCCTGCTCCGAGTGCAGCAGCGACGCGTAGTCCGCCGCGCTCGTGCTGCTAGTGGTCGACGTGGGCATCACTGCGGGCGACAGACGCCTGCCTCTCGACGAGTTTGTTTCTTCCAAAGTGCGCCGATGTTGAGCTTTGGGCGAGCAAACTTGAGGTACGTACGTAAGTGCGCACTCCTGGCGCATTGGTCGCGGGGAAGCTTGCGCTAGGTTCGGAATATCAGACAGTGACCGCGAGTGCGTCATCAACAACCCGCTCTTGTCCGCAAAGAGACAGGGGGGTTGCTGCTGGAAGTCCGAATAAAGTCTGCGCTTTCTGCCGATTGCAAAACCTGCGCAAGCACACGGAAGTCTTCGCGCAAGAAAGCAAGTCGCGTTGCTGGCTGAGCGATGTGCGGCTTTGAGCTATCTTGAAGAGCTCATTGTTTGGAGCAGCTATTGCAGAACACATCGCTGCTATTTACCAGTGTTTGCAGAATGTTGAAGGGGAGGATTCAACAAGAACCACACGTCGTTCTCGCGATCAAGGTTCCTGTATAGTATATTTCTGTGGCATATCGGTTGGACTGTTTCGTTTTATAAATCGGTAACCAAGCCGTTGTTTGAGCATGTCCAAAGTCCCGCGCTGTATCGCGATCGAAACGGGCGAGAAAAGCCGGCTGTGCACAAGCACCTCCGACAAGTCCGTAACACACCGCAAAACGGTATCACTCCTCACGCACCCTCAGCAAGCTCTCAACATACTCCTAACAAACGCCACCCACACGCGCACAGGTACAGCTACTTTTCTCAACAAGCACCAACAAAGAAGCACCAAGCCAAAGCATGTGACACCCAAAATCACCAGTCTTATTTGATTTCAACCGCAGACTTCCTGGAGTGAATATTATATCCAACGATCCGGAAATGATTCTGTAGATACGCTTCAAGACATTCCGGCCCGTTTGTTTGGATGGCTTGGGGGGGCCTGGAGCACAACTAGGTCTTCCAGGATGCTTGCCGTATTGCGGACGACCGGAACTCCCACAATCGCTGGTATTACAATTGTCGTAGTCGGCGGTACTGTTGCCTTGCTCACTCTTGTCATCGCTAGCGTGGCCTTGCACCGATTCTACAAAGTCTTGCGCGCTTTTTCGGCTTGCAGAAGTCAGTGAGAGCGGTCTGCGTATTCCCAACCTCCATCATGTTCTTATCGCGTGCCTTTCTCATCTTGTCTCCGTGATTTTGAATGAGCTTTGACAGGAGGTTGTTAGAAGTTGGGCCGGGTGTCGACAAAGGGGTCAACCTGGCAAACCCCACCTCCAAGTATCCTACTGGAACAAAAGGTCAAAACACCAACTAATAACTGCCTGAAATGCGACAACTGCTATTAGGACGTTACTGTCAAGGTGGTCTTTGGGACGGAGAGTCAACTGGTCTTTGTTCGACCCGTCCAAATCAGGCCCGTCATGATGACCGAACCATTGAGCGAGGAAATGCCGTCAACTACAGTAAATATGTGGTGCGTACTGCCCCATATCTTCACAAGCTGCACAAACACAGAAAGCATATCTTGCGATCACAACCACATCAAGATAAATAATTGCAGTTTGAACAATGAAAGCAAAATAAACACTTCCTGTGAGATCTGAGGCCCTTGCTTTCCAGCTTCGTTGTTCTCAGCGAATCCAAACGGTGTCGCTGTGACTCTGCACCGTGATGGTCCTTTGGTACATCACCACAAACATGCAAGGGGGCGCTGTATAAACAGTCCCTCAAACACGGCTTGCACGCTTGTGCGTTCTTGAGGAAGCGTACTCCTGACTTGGAGGACTTGAGGGTAAACTTGCAACTGAATTGAAAAGCTGTTCTAGTTCCTGTTGCTCCCTCCTTCGAAACCTCAGGGACTCCGAGAGGGTAAATGAATAAAACCTACTCATGCAGAATCAAATCGACTTACTGGGATGTAATGCCTTGGGTACATTTGAGGTTCACCCAAAGGACTTGACCTTGAAGTCCTGTAGAAAATTCCCTGCGAAATGATTGGCTGAGCCATTCGCTTCAACTGACAGTGACACGTCGCCTGCGTCACCAGTCCAGTTCACCCAAGCAGGAACCATCACTCCGTACTTGACTAGTACAAGCGACAATCGCTATGTACTTGATGAATACATGTGGTCAACGCTCTGTACCAAGGAGTACAGGAACTCCTTAGTGACGTCACTCGTGCATGTGGGATTACCGTACCCGTAAATCCTTTGTTCTTCGCACCCAGAATGCACAGCGAAGGTGGTGTGTGACGCACACGATCTGGCAAACAGATCCACCTTCATGTGATGGCTGACTAACGCCCATTACAAAACAGTACAATAATGAGCTCAACAATGCTACTGTCAGAATGAGTTCAGCCTTGTAACAACTCAGATGCAGCACGCGTATTTCTGAGCTCGTGAGCACAATCAATCGATCGAGCTGCGCTCTTGATAGCTGCCACCAGCTTGCCAATCGAGTATCCGGTACGACCCGATTGGGCTTTGCAAAAGTGTTGCTTGTGGTCTGCTGTTTGTTTGATTTGCGATACAAAAGTGAGTGGTGGGAGGTGGGATGGCGCCGAGGGCGAGTCTTGTGGTTCTCGAGCCAGCGAAAATATTGTCCAGTTGAAGAGGTCAAGAGCTTTAACGCAGGTGTCTCCCCGTGTGATTTGGCGTCCAATTGTCCGCCAATGTTTTCTTCAAGGCAAAAGGAAGTAGCCGTGAAATGCTAAACTAATATATATTGCACGGTTTGCCGTGAAATATCGAGATGTTGCATGGAAAGAAAGGAAAGCTTCGTCGTTTAAGTCCGAAGCGAGCTGAGCATAAAAAACGAACCTGAATGAATAAAAACCCAACTGTGTGAAGCTCACTCGTTTAAGTGCGGCCACCGCAAACGGAACCAAACGGAGCTGAAAGTGGCTCCAAGTTGCCGCGATTTCAAACGCGACAAGGATCCAAACAAGAATCCGAAGATGGGCAACGAAGGTGTTGCGGGTGATCGCGACGACGGCGACGCGCGGCGCCACGCGTTCGCGGTGCTGCAGGACAAGTACGTGAGTGCGCGGCGCCTCGCGTGCTGTCCGACGATGGACCTCGTCGCTGTGCTCACGGTCGACGGTCAGCTAGTCGTCCACGTGAGTAGCTCCTTCATTTGTGTTGTTGAAGCACTTTATGTCGTAACGCGACGCCGCTGCCTGCTCGCATTCACAGTAACGCTCCATGTCTACGTGCATACGTGATTCCTATTGTAGCGCACGATCTCGTGGCAGCGGCTGCTGCACGTGAAGCCGTCGGAGGTGAGTTTCGAGATCACGGCCATCGAGTGGAGTCCCGACGGGCTCTTCCTCGCGCTCGGCTGCGACGAAGGCGAGGTTGTGGTGTACCAGATCGAGTCGGGCGAGCAGCGACCCGAGATGCGCGCGCTCAAGCAGCTGCGTGACTTCCAGCACAGTCACACGATCACAGCGATGCATTGGGCGGCGTGTTGTCCGCACAAAGAGTCCCACCAACAGCAGCAGCTGAGCCACAGTCACAGCCTTAGCAGCTCGTACTTTGGCTATCGTGCCAAGCGATTTCTCGAACCGCAGAGCCAGAAACGGCCAGATATTAGCGCCAGCGAAAACAACACGAGCGTGCTGGTGACAGCGGACTCAAATGGTGAGATCGTGCTGTGGTGGATGGGCAAGATCTACCTGACAAAGGTGGATGTCAAGGCTCTTCTTCAAGATCAAGGCGGTGACGGCGATGGCGGAGTGGCGATCGCGATCGACAGCGTGCGGCTCGCTCCAGACCTCTCTCGGCTCTTTGTGGCGCTGGTCATGAATCGCCAAGACCCCAGTGATAGTGCACCAGAGCAACATGCACAAGTGACCACAGCCAGCAGCAGAAAGCACCACCAGCTCGTGACGCTCGACCTCAGTTCGCTACGCCATATCGCAGACGAGATCAACTTTGTCGCGTGCATGATGGACGAGAGTCACGAAGTCCTGAACGAGCTCGTGCTCTCGATGCGGCAGATGGGCACAGAATGGAAGAACGCGACGCGCATCTTTGAGCTCAAGATGGGGCTCATCGGCTCGCTGTACGAGAAGTACGCATGCGAGGACCCGCCGCAAGTCGACATGCTCTCGGTCGTCGCCAGCGGCATCACGTCGCCGGCGCTGGCGCAGTACTTTGCCCAGGATATCCAGGAAATGGTACGGAACATTGTTGAAGGTGGCTGGAGTTGGTTATGTGGTGCCGAACTAGCCTGGTAATAACCGTTGATGTATGATTGTTGTAGAGCGTTGACCGAATGCAGAAGCTACTGATGAGTGGCTGCCAGACGCTCGCAAGCCTGATCGAGGAGAAAATGAAAGCGGGGCTCGTCAAGCTGCTCTTCCACCTGTCCGAGCTGCGCGGTCGTGCGAAATGGAAACGCACGGCATTCGCAAACACGATGGGCGTCTCGGCTTCCGCAGTCGACGATCTCATCATGATCGCGCAGGACGCACTTATCAGCATGGAGATCTTCTCCCACGCCGTCCACGAAACGCGTCAGGACTTTGGGCTTTTCCTCCAATGGGTGCTCGAGCGCATCCGTATCCACACGAATTCATCTATTGGAGGTCGCGCTGGAGGTGCGGCATCGGATGCGCAGGGCGGTGGGGATGCGACGAAATCGCTGCTAAACCAGAGACGGCTCTGCAATTTCCTGCAGCGCGCAGCAGAAGAGGCGCAGATGTTCAAGGAACTTCAGCCGCCGAGTAGCAAGTACCAAGTCGAAGTGACTTTTGGAAATCTCGTGTCCAAGCAGCTCGCGAAACCGAAGGCGCCAATTAGCGAGGGTGAGGCAGCGAGCATCCTGCTGTTGCTGGAGAATCTGGAGACCAAGTGGTTTGCGATGATCTCGCAGTTGACGCAGAGCGTCGCTGGCACCATCACGATCGAGCCCAGCGACTGCTTTGACTTTGGTGGCGACGAATGCGTGGAAGAGTTCAGTTTCCACTATCGACAATGCATCGGCGATAGTGATAACAACGACAATTGCGGTGGGGAAGAAGACTCCGACGATGAGGATGACAGTGATGATGAATTGGAGGCAGTCGACTGGAGTTCACTGAAGAGCTTCACCCTGACGCAGAATCAAGACGCGACCCATTCGCTGCTGATGTTTGGACTCCGACTACGTACCAACCAGTTGGTGCTGCTTCGAGCAAAGTGGCGCCTCAACCCGCAGGATCAGTCGGAGCCCAGCGGTCTTGCCTGGGAAGCGTCGAAGCTGGTTCCGCAGAGTGAGATGCAGCTTCGAGGCTTCCATTTCTACGGCGACAAGGCTTCGGGGAAGAAGGAGCAGCTCGCATTTCTGCTCACAAAGAGCGTGCTCCAAGATGGTTCGCAGCAGCAACAAGGTATGTGGAAGAACTGCGTTTGTGTGCAATACTGCGTTGCGCAGTGCCAAGCTGACTGACCGCTTGTCTGGGCTCACGTGATTCTGCAGATTGGCTCTACTTTCAGCAATACGATCAGCTTGGTTTCCGACCTCTCCAGTTGATCGCACATGATTCACTGACTGCAATTTTGTCGGAGGTACGCAGAAATACTCAGCACTGACTGGCGTGCCTTGCTATTTGTTTGGCTGCTAACTCTTGCTCTTATTGTCTTTGCAAACGTGCTTGTTACAGCTACCCGAATGCTCGCTGCCGATGGCCGGAAAGTGTCGTGCCAGGCTGCTCACGACGTCGTCGTCGACTGCGAATACGTTGATACCGCGAGTCATCGCGAACGGGAAGCGAGGCATCGTGTGCGTCTCCACGCTTGCGAACAGACTCACGATTCTTGATGTAGAGGATGACGACAATGAGGACGAGAGCGACGACGAAGAAGAGGAAGAAGTGCCTTTGCAGAGCGGGTCGGAGGAGCACCACAAAGGACACGAGTCTGATTCCAATGAAGTCGAGTTGTAAGCTCCTTTCCTTTCACTCTCTCTCTCGCTCTCTCACTTCAGTGGCTGGATCGGTCACTTCGTTGCGCGTGGAGCCTCGTAGCCTTCCACGAGCAGCAGTCTTTTCACGATCGCGTCAATGTCAGCTGGGTTCGACGGATACCTTCTTAGTGGCGGGGTGTACGACTCAGACTGCATTAATCTGTTCATTGGGATTCCAATGACGGAGCCTCGTCTGGAGCCGGGAGTGTTTGCCTTTGCGATGTCACGCGAAGGAAGTCGCGAAGCCGATTTGTGGGTGCGAAGACCAGGTCCACCCTCGCGAGCAGTGGACACGGATGGGTTCGCCGGGTGCCCAGTGTCAACCATCTCCACTTTATATAGGGGTTGGTCAAGTGTGGCGTCGTGGCTATCGATCACATCGAGCGGAGGTCCGAGCGACGAGCCCATTTGATCCTCATCTCCTGACTGACTCGTCGATCGAGCGTTCTCAGTTTCGTCATCACCAGTGGCGTCGTCGTCATCTTTTTCCTCGATTATGGATCCCTGCGATCGCGTCCTCGCAGCGCTCAGTCCGTCCGAGAGCGAGTAGCGAGGGTTCGCCACCTCTGGAAGCGGAGAGTTGTGGCGCTCTTCTGGACCGAACTGCAGTAGGTCTTCTTTCCGTTCGATGTTGTCCTCGTGTGACGATTCGACTAGGTCTGGTAAAGCCACATCCTTGAATCGCATATGGTCACTATGGCGCAGGAAGTTCTCCCTCTCTTCACCAAAGATGCCGATCGCGTCGTTGTTCTGCCAGTGGTGCACGATCGTCTGCTGCTTGTTGATCGAGTGCATGATCATCGCCTTCATCTCATCCATCACGTGCGGATACTCGGCCTGGAATGTCTCGAAAAACTCGCGCGGCAGCAGATACGTCCCCGTGGGCTTGACAGCGAACGCGTTGTACTGCGCCAGTGCATGCGTAAGCACTTCCTTGTATCCGAAGAACTCACCTTCGTAGAGCATCGCGATGTTGCTGCCTTCGCGTCCTGATGCGTCAGAGGCGCGAGACGCCTCGCCACTACTGCTCACACCGTTCAGCGCGCTCACCATGTCGGATCGCTGCGGGGCTTTCACGACCACGATGCCGCTCATCAAGAAGAAAATGCCGCTCACTGGGTTGCCGTGGTAGATGAGCAAGTCGCCTGCGAGGAAGTACTGAGGCACGAGCCGTGGCAGTATGAGCGTGAGAAACCACTTGGGCTTCTTGTCAAAGAATCGGATCTTAGACAGGACGTTGTTGTTCAGGTACAGGATCAGCTCACTCCGCAGCCCGTAGCAGAGCGCGTCAAAGAGTCCAGGCTCGTGGAATAGCGTCTTCTCCGTGTTAAGATATCGGAGATGCTCTTGACATGCCATGATGAACTCGTTCGACACGCCTCGCTCTTTGATGTACGCGTTCACCTTCTGGATCATCTCGTGCTCTCGGTTCATCAGACTCTTCGAGTTGCTCACAACTTCGATAACCGTACCGACTACGTAGGCAAAGAGCGTCGTACCACCAATCATTACCAATATCGAATACCCCTGCTCGAAGCTGTTGACAGCGACGATGTCGCCAAATCCGACCGTGGTCATGGTCGTCGCGGCCCAGTACACAGAGGCAATGTACTTGGACATGACCGAGTTAGGGTCGTCAAAGTGAACGCGGCCCCACCACGCGTTATTCGGCGCGCGGTCAGCAGACATGTAGTACCAGAAGCAGCCGACGTAGTGCGCGATCGTCATGGCGGGAGCGAGCAGTTTGAGCAGGCGGACAGTATCCATGTTGATGTCGAGTTCCGAGGTCCACTGCATGTTCATCTTGTAGAGCTTGGACAGACGAATCAGGCGCAGGAGCTTCACGAGCTTGATTGTGCGAAAGAGCTTGAGCGACCGGTAGTTCCTCTCTGCTGTGAGCGACTCGACGATGAAGTCGAACGGGATCGTCGACACGACGTCGACGAGGAAATTGGTCTTCAAGTAGTGCTTGCGGATCTCGTGGCGGTCGACGATCTCGACCCCCGTCTCATCCACGTAGGTCGTGAGGAAGCTCAGTGCGATATCGAGCAGGAAGCAGATGTCTGAGACGCGATCGGTGGTGTACAGGAACATCGTGTCCTGGATATCAAACGAGATGCGGAAGGGCACGGTGACAGCGGTCATCACGACCACGATGCCGATGAGCATGTCCCAGACCATGCGCAGTCGCGAGTAGTGGCGGATGACCGAGTAGTGCGTCTTGATCTCGTCGGATGCAAAAATGTTGAGTCGCCGTAGGTTGTCGA
>JAASFQ010000714.1:0-15669 GCA_023333845.1 Globisporangium polare | reverse complement strand
TGCTGGCGCTCAAGCTCTACGCGTCGGTGTGGCGTCCGACGTTCGAAGTCACATTGAAGTCGATCCCTCTGCAGAAGATCGACATTCTCGCCGCCCAGCTCCGCGATCTGCAGGAAGAGATGGCGCATCTCCGATCCGAGAGAGATGTGATGGGATCTGCTCGGCTAGTTCTTCAGACTACGCAACAGGCCGAGTCGGAAGCAACGCTCTTGTGGAAGGTCAGCACCAATTATGAAGGCAACACGCCCGAGCAATTCGAGGTTGATCGCATCGGCAAGGTGCGCTTCCTACAGGCAGGGAGATACTTGGTCAACCTCACTCTCGTCCACCAGGCCGGTCAAGAGTGTACATGCTACTGTGAGATACAGCGGAATGGTGTGTGCGTCCGCGTTTGCGCTACAGCGGCATCTAGTACCTCGCCAGGATCGCGCTTCTCTTTCGTACAAATTCTCTGGATGAACGTAGGCCAAGAGCTCACGATCGTCAACAAGGGCTGGAGTTTCGTCGACGCGAAGTCGATCATGGCGATTTTCCTGCTCAACAAGAAGTGATCGAACAAGGATCGATCGACAATCTCTGCTCGCAAGATCTGAGGTCTGTGAAACGAAGCGACATCCATTTCCGCAAGTGGCATTCATTCGCTGAACGTGATCGAGAGTCCCAGCATCTGGATGACGAGGCTGGTCTGCTAAACATAGGGATGGTTGAGCTTATTGTGGCACATCCTCACTTCCGTGCGTTCACTGATATTGATCACGATTTACCTGTCACTTGAATGGCATGAACACCATTGGAACCACACAAGGTATTGCAACGCCATACAATAGCAGGTCTTTTTGGCCGCATTCTCTCCCTTTACTCAGTCCATGCTCTCTATGACGCCTTGGGCCGTGGGATCGACGTGAAGTTGGCCGCCTTCATGCGCTCGAGCATATTCAGGTCGCGCTCGCCCTTGCGCAGCAGGTGCTCGATCACGTTAAAGTCCATGCGCCGCACCGACGTCGCCTATAGGCAAGTAAGTTCACAGGTATCAAGTATCAGCACTTTGGTATCAAGGATCGAAAGTATCAACGACACCAACGGAGCAATCCAAACGGCAGCACGTACATCGTCGCGGAAGCGCTCGCGCACGTATGTGAACGTCCGATTGCTCTCCTCAGCTGCTGCTTTTGACGAGGTGTCCTGCTGCTGTGCTGTGGTGCTGAGCGCGTGCTCCTTGTCCTTCTTCTGCGCGGCGCGCAGCGCGCGCTTGTAGAGCGCGAGCACCTGCTTCTGCAGCCCGGACTTGGTCGGCCCCGGCGGCTTCATCGCCATGGCGGCCGCGCTGTTGACCACCATCACCATGGTGGGACGTGTGTGTGTGTGTGTTCTGCTGCTGCTGTGGAGCTGTGTGTGTGTGTGTGTGTGTGTGTTGATCTTTGGCGCACAGCCGATGGCACCGCGCGCTGCTTGCTCGACTTGCTGCTCGTGTTCCTCGGTGCGAAACGAAAATGCCAAAACAACAGACGAAACACGTTCGACTTGGTTTCACTATGGTCGCGGCTGTCGGACGACCGCCGCCGTTGCCATAGTGAAACCAAGTCCCACGCAGACGCGCAATTGACAAGCGATTGGGAAATAATGGCGCCGACGGAGCTGCTCTCGAACCCGCCGTGCTTCCGCTCGGGCCTGCTCTGGGGCATCGCGACCGGTGCGCTCATCGGCGGCCACCGCTTCCGCACGACCAAGCAGGTGCGCACGGCGTGCGACTGGGCCGTGCTCGCCTTTGGCAGCGTCGCCGCCGGCTCCTGGTACGTTGTCTGCAATGTCTGAGGTCGCAATTGCTGCGTGCCAATGCCGTCGTTTGTCTGTACAGATTGCTAATAGCCTGCGTGCGCTTGTATGTGTATTGCCGATGCCAGGCTGGTGTGCCGGACGACGTACTTGACGCGCGTGCGCCAGACGCGCCAGTTCATGGAGGTGATGAACAACCCGGAGAAGAAAGCGGAGGCCGAGCAGTTCCTGCGCTCGCGCGTCGAGCCAAAGCAGGAAGAGTAAGGCGACGCTGATAGCAACACTGCTTAATGTAGACGTTGTGATGGCTGTGCGCACACGCGTGGCGGTGTGCGTGTAGACGCCACTAGTCGGTCGTATAGAGAAACGCGAGCAGCTCGTGCCACGACGCGCTCCTGAACAGATATGGAAGCAATACATAATGACGCGCAGCTCCAGTTGCTCATAGAGGATGGTTGCCATGCTCTGCTAACTGTAGTCGTCCAATGCGATAGCCAACATGCTGCACAATGAAGTCGTCGAGCATTGGCCGTGAGTACCAAACCACCTTCAAACACACAGATCACACACACGCTCGAATCGCATTTGCGCTGGGTCTTGCCCAAAACCGGCACCTTTGTTGTTCTTCAGCTGTTTCCCACAATGTGGCTGCTTTGCTTCTTGACACTAATACACGAGCTGACGACGTCTCTTGTTTTCTCTCTTTCCTTGCTTTTGGCTTTACCCTTCTCCCCCACAAGCATTAGCCGGAGAAGTCGAACGAGTTCTTCCGCTCCCGGTAGTACTCGTCGTAGTCGTCCAGGAAGTCCGCCTGCGGTGGCGGCGGCGTGGCCATCACGACCGTCGAAGCCGGCGACTCGGCGCCGATCGTCGCGACCTGCTTCTTCTGGCCGGCCGCGAGCTGCTGCTTCGTCTGCTTCTTCTTTGTGTCCTTGTCGACCATCTGGGCGATCACACTAACCATCTCACTATCTGTATGGGCGAGAGGTCGACATGACAATGTTACAACTCGGCATACAAGCAGCGTAGCAGGCTGAGCAAGCGTACCTAATGGGGCGGCGGAGGCCTTGAGCGCGATCTCGATCAGCGCAGGGTGGTGCTTCTCCTCGTACTTAAATTTACACTTGAGCTCCTTGCGCTTCCGGTTCGGGAACAGCGTCGCCATCATCGAGAAGTTCGGGCCGACCTGGCTGAGGCACTGCACACACACACACAAACGAACAAGCCCGATTGTCAGCTCTCAAAGCACATCAGCCCAACTTTGTGACAGCAGACACCATGCACAACTCACGTAGTAAAACTGCTTGGTCTCGTCCTTGGCCCAGCGCTTGCCCGGCGTGTTCGACTGCATGTAATACCGCGCGCCGCTGCGGCGCGGCATCTGGTCGTCCTCGTCCGAGAACTCACCGCTGCGGTGCGACACGTCGCCGATCTTCACGGTGGACTCTAAGATCACCATCTTGCCGTCGATGATCTCCACCTGTGGCGTGACGATCGAGCCGCCAAAGGCCGCAGACTCGGACGAAATCGAGAACGAACGCGCACGATTGAGAGCGTGCGAGTTGATCAGGTTCGAACCGCCGTTGCCGCTGCCATTGTTGACTGGGTTGTCGACAGAGTTGGCGCTCACTTCCTGCTCGTGGCGGTTGTTGCGCTTGCCCTTCGGCACTGTGAGCGCGAGCTCGCCCATCGTCATCTGCGACGGCTCCTTCTTCAGCAGCTCGTCCACCTTGGCACGGGAGGACTTCCGCGTCATCGACGTGATCGACGACGACGAGTTGCTGCGCTTGCGACGCACCGGCGGCGTCGACCGCTCCTTCTTCAGAGTTAAAGCGCGGGAGGAGGGGCCGCCTTCGTTCTCCTCGTCCTCTTCCTGCTGCTTCAGCACCGACTTGGCCCACATCGTCGCTCTCTCGCGAGCAGGAACCCAAATCTGCGATTGTGATTCATAAGCATGTAACAAAACACGTAAGAACCACATTTGCTCAGCTCCAAGCCAAGTCAGAGGGAAACAAACCTTAGAGCTTTCTTCTGGGAGATCCAGCTCATTCGGGTCCACATCCTCGTCCTTGTCGTCGTCGTGCTCTTCCTGGGAGTCAGTCGCGTCTCTATAACTGCCTTCCTTCCTCGCATCGCGACAGAGCTACGCACGAAATAATAGCATTGTAATGAGTAAAAGCTTCCTTCACCAAGATCAGCCAAAATCTGCAATTCAAATAGGAGACATACCGAGCGGCGCGCGGCCTTCGAAGGCGCAGCAGTGTCGGCGACAGTCTCAGTCACATCAGGGCTGCGGCGCTTGCTCGCCTTTCTTGGAGGAGCCGTCGCCGTCGCCGCTGCCTTCGTCTTCGTCTGGTGCTTCAGCACGTCCTCCGACTCAATCACCGTAGGAGAATCCGCAGAGATAAGCGACATCGATGGGATGTTCTGCATGCGAGCGGAAGCCGCCTGGGCCGCGCGTCTTGGCGACTGGTGCGGCTTGATGTCGAGCTTCCGCACGATTCGCTAAACAGCCAACGAGACACACACACACACACACACACAACCTCGTTAAAATCATATCTTCTCATCACACAACGAGAAATCTCTGCCAAATATATATATGGCCAGCCTGACAAACCTTTGCAGCGGGCTTCTCCTGGGTGACGATCGGCGGTGGGAGCAGCATCGTCGTCGCTCGTGGGCCGAGCACTGGGCTCGCTTGGCGGCTGCCGCGCAGCTCCGGCGTGCCGCGATACACTGGACCGGCCGACGTGATCTTGGCGAGTCGCTCCACACGATGCGCGCGTTGTTCCTGCCAAAATAATGAGCAATGGTGAGCACAAGGATTCGCATGTACCAACCACCGAGTGAGCCAACTTTCCCGTACCGGAGCTCGCTGCACTGGGAGAATTGGCGAGCGTACACCCAACTGCTGCGGTGGCTTGCTGCCAGCGGAGCCCGGACGCGCAGCGAGAGAGCCGCCTGGCGCGATCCCACCCGCACGGATAGCAGTGGTGGTAGGCGTAGTTGTAGCAGCACCAGGCTGCAACGATGGCGATGGAGCACTCGCAGACGCTGGAGCTGGAGCGGTAGCAGAAGATGCTTCGCGTGGCGCCACGACGGTTTGGATGGCAACTACTGTTGGCAGCACGGACGGTTCGGCCTCCAGCTGGCTGTTGTTCGACCCAGGAACGTTCTCTTCATCGTCGTTCTATACACACGAGACACATGCATGTAAGCTTAGTTACGAGTTGTGCTATGGCAACTGATGGCATAACGCTTGCGTATGTGCGTACCTCTGGCGTCACGGGCGCAGCGTTCTGGCTTTCATTCGGCAACGCAGTCGGCGTGCGCTTCGTACGATCCGCTGCAGAGCACGCGAGCACATCAAGAGACAAGAGCGTTCGTATTAGCAACGCATCGCATTAGGGAGCCACACTGTGGACACACACACACAGAGAAATCAATCCATCGACTACCGATACAGACCCACAAGCACCACATGAGCAGCCGATAAAGTCCAATGCATGTGGGTACATTCACTCACTCACACGGCATGCACACATACACAACCATATACAGCGACAACGATACATACATCATGAAAAGTACGAATGCATGCGGATGTGGCTCTGTACCGTTCGATGGTTTCGCGCGCGGTGCGATCGGCAGACGCGTCGGCTTGCGCGCCTTGTTCTTGAGCAGCAGCGGCACGCGGGACGCCATGGCTTGCCTGTCACTCGCTTGCTCGCTGATCAGGTCTGGTCGAGCAATGCGCACTCACTGGATCGGTCACAGTCACGAGAACGCGCTTGCTTGCAGATCTATGGAAAGAACGACGACCGCCTGTGCAGAAATGGTCACTCGCGGGCCACCTGCTCTCTCGCTCTGGCTGGCTGGCTGGCTGGGTCTGGTGAGCGCTGTTCTAACGCGACGATGTCGTAGAGCGCCGCTGATATGAAGAGCTCCAGGCGTGTGGATGGAACGAGCGCGTGGCGCGGCTTGCTGCTCTTGCTCTTGCTTTGTTGCTGATGGGACTTGCTTTTTGTGGCCGGTTCCGCGCAAAATTGAAAGGCGCCACACAGAACGGACTCACAAGCCGATACACCGGCTTACCGAGACAAGAAATCGCACTTAGACGAGAGCGGGGTGCGCTGATTGGGTATAAATCTGAGGAAGCTTCCCACGAGCAAGCACAAATGGATCCAATTCGGAGGTTTTAGAATCTGCTCAGTAGCCAGCTCATGTGACTCGAACCCTCTGTGATGGAGCAAGCTATCCTAAAGAGGTGATCTGGAACGGCATCCAAACGGAGAAGGTTTCAACGATGTTCAAACCATCCACCTCCAGTGGAGTTCGTCCGGTGCGAGAGAGCCACACGACCTGCTCGACCACTTCACTTGTGGCCACTTGCAATTCGAATCTCTTGGTCCTCTTGGATTGACACTGCGCCGCAGGTAGCGCTAACAGTAGGGCGACTCGGGAGTCGAGGGTGGCAGTGAGCTCAGTGATGGCCAGGAGGACTGTGGCTCGGCTCCACGGCCGTCTCTACTTCTGAGCTCGCGGAGGTAAGCTTTGAGAAGAAAAGCGTTTGCATGCTTGAAGTCCCTTGCTTGTCGCTCTAGTGAGTTGAGCTTCGATATCCCACGAAAGGCGTGAGTGTGCAGGCCAGTCAGACACTTTGAAGTGTCGAGTGTCAGGTTTGCTGGTCGCAACGAGACTGTGCGATGGCGTAAGAGGTCCCTGGCGCATTATCTACCTGTACGATGCTGCTTCTTGCTGTGCATTATCCGATCTGAGTGGCCCGAGTCTGAAGCCTCCGAGAATGTACTGTTTGTGTTGATAATGTGCTTTGCGAAATGCCTCGAAGCCGAAGTCTGGGATACATGTTCTCCCTCGGGAAGATCGCCCCTCGAGGTTTTGGTTGCCTTGAACCTCCACGGAATGGTATCGAGCACGAAGTACTCCATCGCCATGAAGTCAATCCCAGTGAGAGACACCGACATGCTCGATACGACGATCCGTAACCTAGAGGAAGAGCTCCTGCGCCTGCGACAAATTGTTCAAGACCCTCGAGAGGTCGAAGCTCTGCAACTGATGGCTACTCAGCGAAGTCCAGTTCAAAGTGGCGGGGACCAACGCGGTTCACTTGATGTCTTGCACCACAATCGATCAGCCACCGCCACAGTCTGTGAGATCGAGGTCAATGGCGAGCACGTTCTGACTTTCCCCGATCAAGCTCCTCATGGGACTAAAGTCGAAAGCCAACGATCAGCGTTCTGCAGTGTGGTGGTGGTTGGCTTTCCAAAGTGAGTGCAGGCGAACTCTGCTCGACGAGAAGACTGCAGCATTAAGCAGTGTGGCGTGCGGGTGTCGAGTACCTCCAGACAAGTCTCAGCAGTCGATCTCGCCTATTGCAACGGAGGTGTGCTGCACAGCTGGAGGAGTATCGATCAAGTTTGGTGGAGAACGAGTCCAGAGCCCAATTCGAATAGAAGAGGCCATCCAAACGATAATCTCGCGTGAGCACACAAGCCGCAATCGAGAGAGAGAGAGTCCAGTCCATCGCTCGGCGAGAACGGGTGAGCGCACGCTTGAATGCGGATGTATAGGACTCTGATCGGCCTCAAACGCCTCTTCGTTCACCAGTGACGTTGTCGTCATCCAGAGCACGTGCACGTGCTTCCTGCAGCCCGGGAGTTCATTTCTGTTTGTTCATTTGGCTTGGGGGGTTTATAGGGTTTAAATATTGGTTGAGCTCGGAAAGCAGGCTGATCTTCTTCGGATTTATAAGACGACCACGACTCCCCTGGGTGTCTGTCTCGCATTCTCCACGCTCGCGCTGTGACTTCTATGGGGGCAGGAGGAGAGACGGGAACCTTCGGGAGCGTGTCGTGACGGAGGGCGCGAAGAGGCAGCGAGTCCGCCAGATATACGCCACCGTGTGCTGTGATTGTTGTTGCGTTCGTTCGATCGTCGGGGTTCGCACCGTCTTGATTTCACTGGCTGGGTGTGCAGGTCGGAAGGGTTTTCAGTCAGGAAAGCTGCTGAGGTGAGCCTCGCTTGACTGAAGCAGTGGGTTGCTCTTGGTCCTCTGCACACCAGCATCTGAGAACAGGTGCGAGGCTTGAGATGGTGGGCGTTACTGGATCACGCAGTTCTCCTTGTTCCGTCGACCGGCAAACGATTTCTCCTTCTCAAGAAGCATCTTCTGCGTCATCGTTGCTGCAAAATATCAAAAGAAATACAACACATATCTGTGAGTTCGCTGTTCGATACAGTTTGTCAGGAACACAGCAGTAGGCCACTTACGATTCAGACTCATCAGGAAAGCGTCGCGAGCGATCGTCTCAAGCGCGCCGTTCGTGTTCTCAGACGTCTTGGCACTGGTTTCTGTTAGCAGGTAAGCAGAGCAAAGCGTTAGCCTTCTCTCCTCACGGCATGGGCAACACATGAAGGCTGTTAAGCACAACTCACCAATGAATCGGCAGTTGTACTGGTTTGCCGCGGCTTGGCCTTCTTCGAACGACACGACGCGGTTCGGAAGATCGATCTTGTTGCCCACCAGCAGCATCGCGGGCATGTGCGGGGACGAGTACTGGCGAATGTTGTTCATCCAGTAGCCAACGTCTGCAAGAAGAAAGAAATACAAGAGTTACGCATCCGCTCAATTCGAAAACTCCACAGTGTATGGTGCAAAAAGTACGTACTGTCAAAGCCCTTCTTGTCGCTGACATCGTACACCAGAACGATTCCATTAGCGCCTTTATAATACGCTGCAAAGTGAAACAAACAACCACAGTGTTAGACTCAACCTTCAGCTTCACACAGTTACGAGGACACCACTGTCTTCAACTCACTGGCAGTGATCCGGTGAAAGCGCTCTTGTCCGGCCGTATCCCAGATCTGCAGCGTGATGTCCTCATCCGCGATGGTCGTGTGGCGGAGCTTGAAATCAACACTGTACAAACACACAAGTCACAACACAAATCATCCAGTTAGCCTCACATCTCAACCACCCATCACAGACACACACTAAGCGACAAACATACCCTGCGGTCGCGAGCATGGACTCGGAGAAGACGTCGCCGGAGAAGACGCGCATCAGACTCGTTTTACCGACCCCGCTGTCTCCGAGCAGCAGCAGCTTGAGCTTGTGGCGCTTCTTTGGCACCACGGGGATATCGGGTGCGCCGTCGGTCTGTGCCTTCTCACTCGCGCTTGACGACGATGCAGCGGCGTTGCCGCTACCCGCAGTGCCAGCACTGGACCCATTCCGCGTGCCCTCCGACGGACTCAGCGCCTTCGACTTGCTCTTGAACACCTTGTTCTTGAACATCGACGCGCGCGCCGTGAGCGTTTTCCGCGTCGACATCTTCTCGGCCTTGAGCTTGTGGTCCTCCTCCTCCTCCATCTTCTTCTCCTCTAACTGCTCTTCGGTCAGTTGCCTCTCGCTCTCCTTCGCCAGCCCGAGCATGAGGCTGTTGTCGACCGAGAGCTGGAGCCCTTCCGAGAGCGCGTCCAGGGCTTTCGCGGATAGCGCACCGGTCGGCTGCACGACCTCGACCTTCTTCACTCCTACTATTTTACTATCGTCCTGCAGCTTCGACACGTCCACGGGCGCCGAGCCCACCAAGTAGATCTTGGACAGCGACGCCGCCCGCTTCACGATCTGTTCCGTGTCGTTCTCGCCGTCGTCGTCTTCGTTCTCACCATCACCATCGTCGTCGCCATGTGAACTGCCGTGCTGTAATGAAGAGAACGAGGCGCTGCGTCGGCGTCCGCTGCTGTCTCGGTGATGCCGCGCGTCGTCGCGCTCCATCTCTGCGAGCTTGCGCGCGCTGAAGCTCCTCGCACGGGAGCGCATGTCGGTCGCGCTGCCCCCCGAGTCGCTGCGCGTCCAGCTCGGGTCGTGGCCGTTGTCCACGATGTCGATCTCGCGCTCGAGCGCATCCAGCTGGTAGATCTGCTCGTCGCCGTCCTCCTGGTCGTGGTAGCGCCGGCGCGACCCACGCGCGGTGCGCTCGCTGCGCTCCTGCTCCTCACGCGCGCGCTCGGACGTCGACTCGGCGAGCACCGACCGGCTGCGCGTGCGCCCGCGGCCCTCGATCGCCATCTCCATCTCCAGCTCCCACGCGCGCTGCGCTGCTTCGTCGTCTGCCATTCTTGTGGCTGGTTCTTATTCGGTCTGTTCAGATCTGGCGCTCGTGTCGGTCCGCTCGTGATGTCGTCCCGGGAGAGAGAGAGAGAGAGAGAGTGCGACTGTGTGTGTGTGTGTCTAGTGACGCGTGTGATGTGGCTCGTAAGCGGGTGGTGTACAGACAGAGAGAAGCGTTCGTGCTCGTCCTCTGTTGCTGTGGCGCAGCTAGCGTGACTGACGTAATGAGAGCGAGTATGGCGCTGCGTTTGTTTGTTTGTTTGCTTGCTTGGAGGGCAGCCGCGTGTGTGGGCTTGTTGACAATTCTACGGTCCAAAGCGGACGCGTCTGTTAGTCACCTTTTTATGAAGGCTGCCTTCGTAGCACGTGCTAGCGATACAGATGCAGTAAAGCCTCTTTGGTTAGCGAGAAACGATATTCTACGCGTATAGTACTCTATATCGAGGGATAAAGTACGCGGCTTTTCTTCTGCTCTTTCTCCCCTTTGTTCTTTCTATAGAAAACGGCGAGCGCAATTTGGTGAGGCGGAGTGATGGTCGCGTGTTGTTTGTGTCAAAAAGGAGTCGCACTTTCAGCGAATCGCTGCGTGGCACCTCCAAATTTCAGCGAATCAAACGGCGACAATTATTAAAAAAGGGAGGGGGATTGTCTCTTGAGAGAGGGAGGCGGGTTCCGCGAAAAGCATTACTCACGCCGCGAACACAAACAGTACCCATCTCTTTCCCTTGGATTTTTCAGCGCAGTACTCGATCGAGCAGAAAGCTAGACTCAAAACACGATGCGAAAACAGGTGTATGTGCCGCTGCCATCTCGTCTTGGATCAGTAAGCACAGGCACTTGAAACCGTTGTCGCCCAGTCTCTCTCTCTTCCTCCCCACGCAGCACAACTCTGATCGCGAGACCTGCGCGTTCGTTCCGACGCCGCCGCCGCACAGATCGATCGATCGATCGCGCAGCGCAACGCAACGCCACCTCAAGCCACAACAACAACGAGAGACGCGGGCATCATTTTCGAGCCTCGCTGTTGCTCCGACGACTCGCTCTCTGAGCGCGCTGCATTGCTCGCGGCGTTGCATGCTCGCCCGCACACACCAAAAGGGGCCGGCGATGCACGCGCGGAAGGTTCAGCGAACGTTGAGCGAAAGCAACCCGCTCTCTTCTGCTGGGGAGCTGCTCGCGTCGCCGTCAAGCGCTGGTGTGCTCTCGGAGCAGCAATTGGCGGCGGCGGGTGTGATGGATGCCGCCTTGCTGCTTCGAGAGTTTGGGTGAACGATCGCGGCGTTTCGCTGTTGCTTGGTGCCGCTGACGGAGCCGCCAGATGGTTGGTGGAGGCAGACAGCCGGACACGCGCACTGATGGCACCGCGCCTTGGCTTGGCGTTACCGGTATCGCACGCGTTCGAACGCTCCAAAGTGATCAGTCAAGTGTAGCCATTTCGAGCTGGACATCGTCAGTGCACGATGACGTCCTCTCCTCGCCACGCATGCCACCACTCAGTCTCACCAATGCAGGCAGCTCCGCCCGCCCAAATGGCTGCTTTTACTTGCCTGAACCTTCGCACATTTCGTGCGCGCGGTCTGACGGCGGCCTGACGAGAAGCTCTAAATTTACCGATCGCCGAGCTGGCTCGCACCTGGAATATTGAGCACGCACGCTTCAGTTTGGTCTCTTGCTCCTGTCAGTGTGCTTGTGCTTCACCGAGCAAGCCAGGCAGAATGCACGCCAAGACGGCCACCTCCCCGGCGCCGTTCAAAGGCGAGTCCTTCCCGTCGTATGTGCTGCAGCGCATGACCCGCACTCCGGGTGGACCATCAGTGAACACCGTATCAACCACCACCCCGACCAAGGCTTCTCCATGCCATGCAACTTCACCGTCACAAGCATCATCCCCTCTGTCTTCCCAGACCACGCGAACATCCCCACTGTCATCCTCGATCTCAGTCACTCCAGCTCGAGCTCGACCGCTCCAACTCACGCTGACATCTCCACACAGCTCTTCACCGACACGATCCGTACGGTCGTTCCAGCGGCCCTCGCTCTCGGATCAGCTCAAATCCATCTCGCAGAGCGCGCAAGACATCACTGCGCAGCTCAAGACCTCGTACAAGCTCCAGAATGGGACAGCAGCAGCATCGAAACCTACAAGAACGAACACGTTGGCGCTGCAGGCGACCACGATCGGCATGTCGGTCGGAAAGCTCGAGTGCCGCTTCCCGTGTCCCGTCAGCTTCCTGCACGACCACTGCACGTACCTCTTCCAGCATCCATACGAGGCGAAAGAGATCGAGATGGTCATGTTCTACCGCGACATGACCCAGGTGCACGTGAACCTGCGCGACAAGAGCTTCCAGTTCCGGATAAACCACGCGCTCGGGCAGTTTGGCGACGACTACCGACCGGCGAATCCGCAGCACGTGATTCGCATCGTATTGGCGACGGCCAGTGAGGCGCAGCGAGTGAAGCAGTTCATCGCCGAGCAGAGACACTGGTTCGCTTCGTCGAGTGTCACATCGTGAGGCATTGTAATCCGGGACGAGCTCCTCCCTGTGGCGAAGCCAATAGAACACATTGCGAAAAGAGTAATATGTTGCCACAACATCATTCATTCATTATCCTACCTGGGCAGTCTTGCGTCTTTCTTCGCTTCATATCAGTAACAAAAGAGACCCATGCATCTCAGGAGAGAGCGAGCATCATAGTGTGGCAATACCATCTGCGAGGGGGGGCTTGTTTCCTTCGTCCGACGCTTTCTTCTTCATCTTCTTGTCAGCCTTCTTGCTTGAAGATCTGGAGTTCTTCTTCGCAATGTTGCTTATCTTCGGTCTTCACTTCGAGTTCCAGTCACGGCAGACAGATAGACCAGCAGCACGATCATCAGCATCATCACAAAGGTAGGAGGAGAGAGGATCCGGCATCGTCTGATAGGGGGAGGAGGTTACGCAGTTCCTGGAGGGCCTTGACCCTTTGGTTCACGCATGAGAGATTACAAGACAAATTACCACCAAACCGACACCACACCAGACAGCAGAGCGAGCGAGCGATACCACCCCATCGTTTGCATCATCATCAACGACAGACCCCGAGAGAACCAACAATCATGACGGAGAGACACCGATCGAGATGGACAAGCAAGCACACAGAAAATGAAAGAACAGCACATCAACAAACCTGCGACGAGTCTCCAGTCGAAGCACCGCCAGCCGAAGCAGTCGAGTCTGGAGCCGCTCCCTCAGTCGTCGCTGCCGCGCCACCTGCCGCGTACTGCTGGTACGCCTCGGCACTCGCCTGCGCCGCTGCTCCAGTCACGCCCCACGCCGCGTTCGCAGCCTCCACACCGTAGTACGCAGCGTACTCGTAGTATCCGTTCCAGTACGCGTTCGGATCGTTCGGATCAGTCGCCGTCGCAGTCGTGGCCGCTGCAGATGGGTCCGCAACCGCAGCAGCAGCGCTTGGGTCAGCCGCCTGCTGGTAGTACTGCTGTTGCTGGTAGTACGCATCGGTTTGCCCCGTAGCGGCCGGGGTCTGTCCGTAGCCGTACTGCTGTTGCTGCTGCTGACCGTACTGCTGCTGCTGGTCGTAGCCGCCACCTCCGTAGCTGCTGGCACCGCCGGCGCCGCCGCTGCCGTAGTGGCTTGATCCACCACCGTACGACGACTGACCACCGTAGCCGCCGCCCTGACTGCCCGCTCCCTGAAGAATCACCATGTCGATCTCATCCTTCGCGCGCTGCAGCATCTCCGCAGGTCCCTGGATGGAAATCGTTCGGAGCGGTGGGTTTGAGCCCGGGTCTGGCACCTGCGGGATCTGAATGCGCACGGCATTGCGGTCCTGGATACCCTTGATCGTCTCACCGCGCTTGCCAATCACCACACCGACACGGTCGTTCGGCACCTGCATGTAGATCACACTGCCGCCACCACCGCCACCGTAGCCGCCGCCGCCGCCACCACCACCGCCACCGCCATGTCCGCCGCGGTGATCGTCGTTCAGAATCGCCATGATCTCTTGTTTCGCAGCTTCCTTCGCGTCCATCGTTCCGCGAATCGTGATCAAACGCATGCTCGGGTTGTTCGGGTCAGGCGTCTGCGGGATCGTGACGCTGGAGCCCGTACGCTGCTGGATGGTCTTGATCGTCGCGCCACCGCGGCCGATGATCAAACCGACACGTTCGTTCGGGATGTGCAGCTCCATGGACTCGGAGCCGTCCGGGTTCACTCCACCGTAGCGAGCCATGCGATCGTTATCATCGCGTTCACGGAAGCCGCCACCACCGCCACGTCCTCCGCCGTTCATGCGCTCGTCAATCAGGTTCTGGATCATCGTCTGCGCCTTCTGCAACGCATCTTCCGTTCCAGAGATGCTGACGAATCGGTGCGGCGTGGCTGGCGCGCCTTCATCCTCGCGCACAATCTGGATGTGCGCGCCAGACTTGACCTGCAAGTCGCGGATCGTCTCACCACCGCGGCCGATGATGTACCCGACAAGATCGCGCGGCACCTGCATCTCCGTGCTCGAGTCCTTCACTTCTGCGGGGATGCCGCCTCCAGGTCCGTAGCGGCCGCCGCTCGAGTCACCACCGCCGTAGTTGTCGTTCAACGTGCCGTTGAGCTCCGCCACCCTACAAACAAACAACCCACCGTTACCATTTGAGATCACAAGCAGTCACACACAGAGCACAAGCGGCTGCAAAGAGCCAACAAGCAAACGCACTTTCTCAGCTGCTCCTGCTTGAGCTTCATGGCCTGCTGCGGGTTGAAGAGGATGTCTTCCACTGCGCTCTGCGCCTTCGCGATCGCTTCGTCGCTCTCGGCGGTGATCAGCACGTGCAGCTCCTCGTTCTCGTCCGGGTCGCCCGTCGGGTCCTTCGACGAGCCCTTGCCGCGGATCAGGATCTTGGCGCCCGATTCGTCTTCCATGCGCTTCTGGTTCGAGCCGCGAGGGCCGATGAGCAAACCTATCGGACAACGACAAGAACATAGATGGATGTGAGCCGCATTCGCTTCCATGAGATAGTAAGCTAGCTTTGGACATTATCAGCACGCACCCATGAAGTTGATATCCGGGTACTGGTCCACAGGAATGTACACTTTCTTGCGCTTCTTCTCGCCAAAGCCGCCAGGCGCAGGACGCGCTCCACCATCCACTGTTGTCATGAGCAGCACACACGCAGAGACAAACATACACGTCAACACATCCACACGAAAAGCAGCAGCATGCACACCATGCGAAGAGTAGGGAAGAGGGAAGCGAGCGGTTCCCTCGCCGTTCGCTAACGAAATTCTTACCATCGTCCTGCAGCACAACAACAGCACAGTAACGACACCACCAACATGCACATACGTCAGCACCGGATACCAGCAGAGCGCAACGCCATGCGTCGCACGCATTACAGCACGAGGCAAGCGCACAAGCCCGCCCGCTCCCACCCACACACTTGACAGGGGGAAAAGCGCACTGTCCTGCAAAGCCCCACACACTCACTGATTGATAATACAAATAAGACACGCACCTCCCAGCGGCTCTTGCGCTTGCCGAGCGCGTCGTTGGGGATCGCAGTGGCCGCGAGGCGGGCGGCGATCGCGCGCGCGCGGGCAACGGGGTCCATGTCGGCCATCCTCCGTTCCTTTCCTTTCGGCTTGGTTGCTTGCTCTTTGGTGCGCTTTCCCCTTTTTATTTCAGATTGGCTCAAAAGGCGGTTGCACGAGAGAGACTTGGCGTTTGTATGGAAGCGGGCGGTGGCCAAGCAAGCGCAAGGC
>JAASFQ010000713.1:0-15687 GCA_023333845.1 Globisporangium polare | reverse complement strand
TCGAGATACGCGGACGGGATCGGCTCCTGGAGCTCGAGTTTGAGGTGGTACAGGATGCGCGTGGACATGATATTGAGCGCCACGTGCTCAAAGCGCAGCGAGTAGTCGAGCACGACGCTGCTCCATTGCTGCGCGTCCGTGGACGTCAACATGACGTATATCACAGTCAGTTGGGTTCGAGAGAAGTCCTCCAGCCGCAATTTGAGTTCCCGGTCTGACAATTTTCAGCTCAAAGCCGATCTGAACATGTCCGCAGTTGGCGAGCCGCCGTCTTATGTATCATCGCATTCTCAGCAACTCGGCTTCCGAATGCGGAGCTATTGAGCTCAAAAATAAAGTGCCACAGCGAGCGAGCGATGCTGGCTGGTGTCCGGAAGGGGTTCGGATGCTGGTCAATGACTTGCCCGGAGTGAGTGCTTGTTTTGGAGTTGAGGTGGATGCGTCGCAGAGCAAAGACAGAGTCTGCATTTTGGAGCCGTTCGGGTGAATGTATTCATCTTGTTCGCGTGGGTCGAGTTGAACTCCACCGAAATCCAGGAGCTCGCGAAGCTGTGGCCAGCGATCATGAAGCCCAGGTTGAGGAGGAGCTGCTGGCGCCGGCGGGGCTCGTTGTCATGTTGCTGGAGACCATGGGGTGGCAAGCGCTGGGCGATGGCCCACGTGGACGCGTCCAGGCTCCTCCCTGACCGAGCTCGCGGGCGTATGTACCTTGACGGCAACCGGTGTCTTGGAGTTGAGGGTCCCGTTGTACACCGAGGGACTCGAGCCCACGTCGATGCGCTCCCAGAGCTTCCAGGTACGCAAGGTCGACCTTGAGCACGTGCCAGACGAAGGGCGGTCACAAAGAGCCAATAGCAGATACGCAATGAGTTCGTTGAACGCGGTGGTGTAGCGATGTCGAGGCTGTGCTCCGCAACCGCAACGACACAGTAGCGTGGCAGCGCGGTCGTGCAGGAGGTGTCAAGACTGTCGAATACAATCTGACGAATGCACTGTGCACAACCGATTGAGCTACTGCACCGGACGCATCGCCGAGACTTGTTGAGACGACGGAGCTGCAGTGGAAGGCGACGTTGCCCCGACAGCCAAGATCGCCACGGCATCTGCTGCGGTGCTCTCTGAGGCGCAGTGCAAGCGTGTCAGCGAGTATCAAGACCCCCTGGAATGGCGACGGAAAACGAGGCGTTCGTGACCCACATCAGCAGTCCCTCATCAGTGCAAACACGCACCGAGTGCAGTGTGGATGTGGAGCTTGAACACGACGCATGTGCGCGTTCTTGGGCAACAAACAAAATCGATTCCTCGACCCGCGGCGCTCGCTTCGTCTGCAGCTCAGCATTGCGTCGGCGCTTTGCGCTCGATTGGAGAGTGCTGGGCTGGGAACGCTCCAGCTCGTCGGCAGCAAAAAGGACAAGTAGGGACCTGGTCCAGGTCGAAGGACAAGAAGAACCGGGCACGTAGTCCCTCCGTGGCGTCAACAACAACCTTAGCCGGACCATTCGACCCGAGACCGATGAAGCAGTCAGTCGCAGCAGAGAGCTCAGCGTCGGAAGTGTGGAGACGGGAATGCCAGCGTACAGCTGCGCTGCGCTCTCGTTCGTGGTCCGACTCCCACCTCCGTCGTCAATTCAAGGAGCTGCAAACGGCTGCTGCGACTAACGCGCCTAATGCGCTTCAGCCTTCCGTGGGACTTGCGAGGACCACCACTGCATGTCGCTGGCGTTTGATGATGCAACGCGCGCGCGCGATGACGGGGCGGATACACTGGGTACCGTGGGCGACACAGCTACTCCTACCGGTGTACAGACCTCCCGTTGCGATCCAACCGTACACGTTGGGCCATTTGTTTGAGTGGTCCGCAAGTCGGCGGCAACTACAGCACGCTCCGTGAACCCTTTGCGGCGCTCTTGCCGAGCGAGGCGCGCAGTATTTTGGAGAAAGGGAAGGGAAGCCATGCGATGCGAGTTGGCTGCTGCTTGGGACACCAACGCTAACGTCGATGGCTTCAAATCGTTTCGGTCAGCTCGTGCATGCATCCATCCGGTTCGCGCCGTTTCGCAGCAACGAACATCTCAGATCCGGTGGGCGAGCCCGGCCGAAGAGCTCTTCGTTCGAAATTCGATACCGGCACGGTATGCGGCAATCAATTGGCGTGGAACATAACATGTCGCTGACCATATCGCTCGCTCGCCGATTGCCCAATGAGCAAGCCAACTTGTTCGGCAAGCGAGCGTGTAAAGCGAGTGCGATGACGGCGCGCATGCATCGACATACAAACAAGATCCCCCCCCCCACGTCGTTGCGAGTTAGAAGCTGGGAAGCCGGACACGTGGCGCCAGATGCTTGAAGATCGCGACTTCCGATACCTCCGATTTGCCACCGCAAAGAAAAAAGAAAGCGCAACGCGAATGAGCAAATTGCGATTTGAGGTTGCGCCTCACACGCGTGCTTATTTGGCTCATCAGATGTCGCGCGTGCCGGCTATCGCGGGCTCAGCTGCACTGTGCTCTGCCGTACCCGAAGGATAGTGCTTCTTTCGGAGGCCGCTCACAACGCCCACGCAAGAGAGCGCAAGCCCACGTACCTTGTCTGTTGCGCGTGCATGCACAGGAACTGTGCTTGGCGCAAGTGCCACGCTTTATCCGAAAGCCCATGTGAAAGCCCGCTTCGACTCGCAGTCTGTGCAGTTGTGGTGAAGCAAGAAGCAGTCTTATTCGGGGACGAAAGGAAAAGGTCTGCGCACTGGAGAAACAACATTGGGCCATTCATGGCTTCACAAAGCGTTGCACATCGAGCCAGTCAGCTGATCTCCGAACGGTCCAACTTCGCGCCGTTTCACGGAACAGCCACGCAAACAAACCCCTCTCCAGCGAGATTAACATATCTAAGCTGGGTGTCATGAGCTGTTTGTAAGTGCAGCTGGCTGTGGGCGTTGAGTGTGCCGCTGAGCATTCCTCAAGGTGTCGCTGACGCTAGGTTAGTGGCCATGCGCGTTGCTGCCGCAAGCAATGCTTCAGCCAGGCACAGGCATTCGTGCGTGCGCGCTTGCGCCATCACCCTTCGAGGGATGCTCGCTCAAGCACATCTCTGACGTTATTGAAATATGGTTGCCACGCGCGCTCAAGCTGTAATTTATTTAGAAGGGCCGCCATCGAAACAACTGGCCGTCCGACTGCGTGAGATTCGGTTTCGCTGGGAGGGGTGACGCAAGGCGCGTTGGCGTTGCTTGCTTGCTTGGTGCGTGATGGCGTCCTCTCAATGGCTTCATGTCGCGAACGATCGCGGCTCCTCTCCCCCTCTCTCGTCCCACTCACTCGCTCGCTCGCTGAGCTCCTATTCTTGTGTTGACCGCATTGGCGAGCCTTTGCAAGTCGCTCGCTGGAAAGAAAGGAAAGAGGGCCGCTCTGACCACATGCATGCAGCAATGCGACGCCGTTGCCGCGGCTTGTCATTGGCATTGCCGTCAATCAAATCGCTGCAGTGTGCTGGATGTCGCGCCGTCAGCTGCTGTCACGCGGCAGCAAAGCGCGACGACGGCTTTTCATGAGCCAATAATATGCGCGCAGCGTCCATCGTTTTTCTGTGGCACTTCAAACTCGAAAGCGCAGCAAACAACAACAACAAATATGTCCATCTGCGACATGTGCGCGACACACCCAAGTCTCAGAAAAAGGCCAGCGATTAAGAGATTAACCAATCAGCGCGCGTCTTCCAGAGCTCTTCAAGATTGGGAGACCTTTAGCGAGGTGGGATACTTTCCGCCTAAATCCTCCTGTCCCTGTCGATCCAATTTGATGCTCGTTGAGTGCTCTCTCACTCTGGAACTTGCCTCGTCGAGCACAAGCGCCTCCCTTCCCTACTAACCCCCTCCAAGCCTCTCCCAAGCCGATCAAGACGATCGCCTTCCAGCCATCCACGCTGCCCAAGTCGTCCTCGTTCCCCATCCCATCGATCCGCTCGTTCGCTCCTCTCTCAACGACCTTGAGAGCTACACGCAAGACAACCACGACGACCCCACCACGACGACGAATCGTTGTTGACCGCTGAACGAAATGTTCTTCAGCAGCGACACGTCGCAGCCACGCAATGGCTCTGGGCACAACGCCTCATACACGTCCCTCCAGTCGCCGCGGGCGTCGGCCGACTACATGGACATGACGCTCCTCACAACCAGCACGCCGCGCGCTTCGGCCAGTGGCAGCAACCTGCTGCTGCGCCGTGAAAGCGCCGGCAGCTCCTCGTCACGCGAAGAGCAAGACCACCGCACGCGCTTCCTGAGCGACGCCGAGCGGCGGCTCGCAGACAACCCGCGCGAGGCGAAGGCCTCATTCGCCGACCTCGAGTCGAACGACCCGAAGCTCTGGCAGGCCAACTCGCCCGAGTCGATCGCCAAGACGCTCGACACGGACCTCCAGAAGGGGCTCTCGTCTCTACATATTGAAGGCAAAGTGCAGAAGCACGGCCTGAACAAGCTCGACGAAGACCCGCGCACGCCGCTGTACATCATCTTCCTGCTGCAGTTTTACAATCTGATCATCGCCATGCTTCTCTTCGCGGCCGTGGCGTCGCTCGCGTTCCAGGAGTTTGTCGAGGGTATCGCCATCATGTTCATCGTGATGCTCAACGCCGTCATCGCGACGATCCAGGAGCACAGTGCGGGTAACGCGCTCGAAGCGCTCGCGAACCTCTCTAGTCCGCAGTCGGTCGTTGTTCGCGACGGCACGCAGCAAGTTATTGACAGCAAGACGATCGTCCCGGGCGACATCGTGCTGCTCGTCACGGGTGACGTCGTACCTGCGGACATCCGTCTCATCCACAGCGTCGACCTCAAGGTGAACGAGATGCTGCTTACGGGCGAATCCGAGGACGTCTCCAAGAAGTTCAACGCGTCCATGGCGGCCATGGCCGGCAGCAAGAAGCTCACGTCGGACAACATGGTGTTCTCGTCCACGACCATCACGGCCGGTAACGCGCGTGGCGTTGTCGTGGAGACTGGTATGGACACGCGCGTGGGCTCGATCGCGACGCTGCTCAAGGTCAAGGCGCCATCCTCTGGTGCTGGAGCTGACGGCGAGGGCCACAAGAAGAAGAGTCTGATGAAGCGGCTCTTCCGCAACCCGCTGGCGGACTGCATCGCGCGCTACAAGCCCAAGCAGACACCACTGCAGCGCTCGCTGCACAAACTGGGCTCGATCATGGGTCTCATCGCGCTCACGGTGTCCGTGATTGTGTTCGTGGTGGGCATCCTGCGCAGCTACACGGACCCGAAGCACCCCGAGCGCCCCGTGTGGCTCACGATGGTCATGTTTGCAGTGTCTGTGGCCGTCAGCGCCGTGCCGGAGGGGCTGCCTATGGTCGTGACGATCTGTTTGTCCACAGGCACGGCCGCCATGGCCAAGAAGCACGTGCTCGTGCGCAAGCTCGCGGCCGTCGAGACGCTCGGCGCCGCGTCGGTCATCTGTACCGACAAGACCGGCACGTTGACTGAGGGCAAGATGACTGCGGTGAAGCTCTGGGGCGACTTCAAGGAGTACACGATCACTGGCAAGGGGTTCAACCCGGAGGGTGGCATCTTTTTGAACGGCGTGAACCAGACGGCACCGGGCAATGGCAACGTCCAAGTGCGTTCGACGCTGTTGGCCAGCGTGCTCTGCTCGAACACGCACCTGAGGCAGAACGAAGTGGACGGCGTGATGACGTGGGTGCCACTGGGCAACTCGTCTGAAGCGCCACTGATCGTGGCCGCTGCCAAGGCCGGCATCTGGGAAGACTACGTCGCGGACGAGTACCCGCGCGTGGTCGAAGTGCCGTTCTCCTCCACGCGCAAGATGATGATCACGGTGAACGCGCTGCCGCCGAACGCCAAGTTTGGCTCGCTGCAGCTCGAGCCCAAGGCCAAGTACGTCGCGTGCGTCAAGGGCGCCCCCAACTACATTATCGACAACTGCACGCGCTACTGCCGCACGGACGGCGTGATGGTGCCGCTCTCGGACCAGCAGCGCCAGCAGATCATAGGCGCGGTCGACAACCTCTCGTCGCAGGCTCTGCGCGTGCTTGCGGTGGCCGTGCAGCCCATGGCCGCGCTCCCGTATGGCCCGGACTGCGACGACGTGGACGAGAAGTTCGCGTCGCTCTCCCACCCGCTGGTGCTGCTGGGGCTCGTCGCGTCCATTGACCCCGAGCGCGACGGAGTGCGAGAAGCCATCGCCAGTGCGCGCATGGCCTCGGTGCGCACGGTCATGATCACGGGCGACTACCTCAAGACCGCGGTGGCGATCGCCAAGAAGATCGACTTGCTGCAGGTCGGAGCCGACTCGGATGAGGAAGCGACCGACTGCTCGCAGCTGCGTCCACGCGGCGACGTGTACCTGCCCGACCCGGACATTGACGAGATCACGTCACGCACGTTGGTGTTCGCGCGCGCCAAGCCGGAGGACAAGATCGAGATCGTCAAGTCGCTGCAGCGCCAGGGGCTCATCGCGGCAATGACTGGCGACGGCGTGAACGACGCCCCCGCTCTGAAAGAAGCGGACATTGGTGTGGCCATGGGCATCTCCGGCACGGAAGTGGCCAAGGGTGCGTCCGACATGATCTTGACCGACGACAACTTTGTGAGCATCGTCTCGGCGGTCGAGAAGGGCCGCGTGATCTACGCGAACATCCAGAAGTTCGTCATGTTCCTGCTCTCGACCAACATTGGCGAGATCGTGCTGATCGTCACGTCCATCGCCGTGGGATTGCCCATGCCGCTCGAGGCGCTGCAGATCCTGGTGTTGAACCTGTTCTCCGACGGGATGCCTGCCGTGGCACTGAGTCTCGAGAAGGGTGACCCGCTCATCATGGAGGAGCGACCGCGCTCCAAGAAGCAGCCGCTCATCCACGGCCGCCTGTGGTTCATCGTGGGCTCGAACGCGCTGATCCTGGCCTTCGGCGCCATGGCGACGTTCCTGCTGGGGCTCTACTGGAACTTTGGTCATCTGCTGCTCAACGACATCCTCGCAGCCGGTGGCGGCAACGAGGGCACGAACTACACGAACGTGACTTGCCAGCGCTGGCACGGCATGGCGGACGGCTGGCAGCTCACGGGCAACTGCCGCGCGCGGTTCGCCGACGACTCGTTCATCTTTGGGGACGAAATCGCGAACCTGGGCACGAACCACGAGTCCTCGAGCGTGTACTGCGAGACGGGCGAGTACGAGTGCGTGTCCGAGGGGCTCGCGCGCGCGCAGACGATGATCTTCGTGAGCCTCGCGTTCACGGAGGTGCTGCGCGCGTACACGATCCGCAGCTTCACCGAGTCGATGTTCACGCGCATGTTCGCGAACAAGTTCATGCAGCTGGCGGCGGGCCTCTCGCTCTCGCTCACGCTGCTCATCACGCACGTGCCACTCGTGATGGACGACATCTTCGGCTTCGCGTACATGTCGTGGTTTATGTGGCTCGTCGTGCTCGCGGCCGCGCTCAACACGACGTTCTGGGGCGAGCTGCTCAAGATGTGCATCCGCCACCGCGACCTCGAGCAGCAGCGCTGGAGCGCCATGCATGACGGCTTCGAGTCCGTGCTGCTGGAGATCCGCAGCGTGCGCCACCACGTCGAGCGCCTGGAGAAGTAGGAGAGTGGTATTGGAACTTGTCTTTATATATGGGGTACAATGCAATCGTGTGTCTTTTGTTGCAAAGCTTGCTTGCCTGTTGGCTTGCCTGTTGGGGACTTGTGTCGGCGGGAAGCAACACCGTGTGCGTGGGGTTTGTGTGTGTGTGTGACAACTTCAACGTCCTCTTCTGAGCTTTTGACGTTTGTTGTGGACCACATCCCGAGTCAATAAATTACAGAAATAGGCTGAGGATCGGGTGGATTTTTCCGCGAAACTTCGGTGTTTCGAAGTGGGTTCGAAACTGACGTATTTCCCCCCTTCCCCCCCACTGAAGTGACCTCGCACTTGGCCCACGGACAAGTCCAGCTCTGCACGCCCATGCTCGCACCTCCCGCTGCTGCTGCTGTCGTATCGCTATCGAGGAGTACTGCCACGGCCGTCCAGTGTCAGCGCTACGCACACTGCCGTCTCGCCAGCAACATTCAGTGCCGCCGCAGCAACCCCAACTGTAGCCAGAACAGTACGTCAGCGATATGGTTCCTGCCCACTTTAGTGCCTCTCAAAGTCGCGGAACGTGGTCCTAAAACCCATCCGTCAGCAGCGCTCACCCACGTCGTAAAGCCAAGTGCAAACGCCCCGCTTTAGTGCCTTCCACTGCCGCGTTTGGAGACTCCCCCAAAATCTAATTTATCTTTTCGCGCCTGAGTTCTCGCTTCACAAACATCGCACACTTCGATCGATAGACACATCCGCACACAACAGAGACAGCCACGCATTACGAGCGAGACGAGATGCCGGAGCTGCACGTGACGCTGATCAAAGCGACGGACCTGCCGGCCGCGGACAGCGGCTTCCACGGGAACAGCAGCGACCCGTACGTGACGATCCAGGTGGGCGACGAGTGCGTGCGCAGCTCGGCGTTCAAGAACCAGCTCAACCCGGTGTGGCGCCCCGCCGAGCGCTTCGAGTTCGAGGTCATGGACGTGGACGCGCAGAAGCTCGAGATCCGCGTGGTGGACCACGACACGATGAACCAGGACGACCTCATCGGCACGCTCTCGCTACCGATCTCGCGCTTCGCGGCGCACGCGAACAACCCCGTGGTCGAGACCTTCCCGCTCAAGGTCCCGAGCGAGTTTGAGCGCCAGCACACGGACTCGACGATCGAGATCGAGGTCTGCCTCAAGGTGGAGGACGACGGCCAGAAGACGCTGCACGTCTGGGAGAACGAGACGTGGGCCGGCGGCGCGTGGATCCCGGCGAACAACCACGAGCGCCGCCACTGGTCCACGTTCGACCAGCAGGTGTCGTCCAACACGTTCGAGGACGTGGCGCCCGAGGTGCCCGACGACCTCGAGGGTCAGGGCTGGGCCTACTCGACACGAAAGGGCGACGAGCACGGCTGGTCCTACGCGACATCGTTCACGGGCCCGTGGGCCGCGGCCAAGGGCTCCGGCAGCTATGCGCGCCGCCGCCTCTGGCAAAACAACTGCCGCCCCGCGATCGCAAGCGAATAGTCCGCAACGCAAGAAGCGCAGGAGCGAGCAGCAGGTGCACAGACAAACAAGCAAGCAAGCAACAAGAACAACGAGTACAAACAAACAAGAAAACAAACAACAACAAGAGCAAGAGGGAGGGCAGAGCAGGAGACGAGCAAGCGCGTCTGAGAGGGAAATGCGAGCGAAGCAAACAAGTGTGGAGCTGCAGCCGGGTGTGTGCGTATGTGGGGCGAGCGTCTCCGTGTGTCGGGTGTGGATGGTGATGGAGGACGAGGGCAGGAGCAGAGCGATTGCGGCACGTGTGCGTGCGTGTCTTCGCGTCGCTCGAACCCCCTTAGCAACCGATTGGAACGAGACGAAGACCGAGTGAGCAGCTACGAGGGGCGAATCTGCTGCGGAGCGACCGTATGCGTGGACCTTAGCAGCAGAGTCGGTTCGTATCGCTCGCTGGCACATGAGGCGATGTCTCTGCACTCCTGCCCTTGACTCTCTCCATGTCACGCATCCATTCCTCCGTTTTCCTCATAGCTCTTTTTTATACCAAAGTGGCGGCCACCGTAAACCAGTTTTTTTTAAATATAAGGTTCTGAAAACTTATCCACTCCGCGCAGCACAGCACCAAGCTTGAAAGACGCGTGCGAGGGTGCGAGGAGCACCATATCCTTGGACGCAGGGAGGTGGCATTCGTCAGTGGATGGGGGTGCCACCTTTTCGGTCCAAGTAGTGAACATAAGGGAAGATTTGCAGTCTTGCTCTCTGTGTATGGGGAGAAGCACGTCAACAATCCTTGACGCCGGCACGCCTCACCGCCTTCATGTGACTGTCGAAGCGGTCGTGAGACCTCGTGAAAGCTGTCGAGGGCCTCGCAACAAAGCTCACCAGAGAAACAGCAACACGAGGAGCTTCTGTCCACAGATTACTGTCGATATTACAAAACCTCGGCTTTGCATTCGGGTACAAGAGCTCAGACCTTTCACAATATCTTTTGTATCTCATGTCTAGATAGCGGCCGTCGCAGTCGCCACACTCGCATTCGCGCTAGACGGCGATTTCTTCTTGAGCGTCCTGGCAGCCGCGGCGACGACGCCGCCCTCGTACGACGGGTAGCGCTCCATGAACGCCGACTCGGACATCAGGAGCCACGTGACCTTGTCCGAGAGCTCCTCGCGGTTCAGCAGCTGCTGCCTGACCAAAAACTCGAACCGCGGCCGCGCGATGCGGTCCATGTTGCGCATGAGCAGCCCGACGTTGCGCACGATCCGCTCGTGGGACATGCCAACCACGGACGCCAGAAACTTGTACGCGCGCGTGAGCTGCTCAGACTTGCACATGATGATGCGCGGGTTCGTGCCCCAGGCTGCTGCGGTCGCCTCGCGTGAGCCCAGGAGCTCGTCGAGCGCGAGCAGCTTTTTGTCCATCGAGTCGGTCGAGAGCCCGAGCGTCTCGGGTGAGTTCGACACGAGCTTGACGATCGCGTCGGCCGCCAGCCCGCGCTTCTTGAGATACACGATCTTGACCTCGAGCAGGTCGAGGCTCACGGACATGAACTGCGGGTAGCGCTGGAGCACGCCCACGACCTGCTTGTGACTCAGGCCCTGCTCGCCCAAGAACTGCTTCTTCGGCTCGAGGTTCTCCTGGATGTTCGTGGAGACGGCGTGCGGGAACACCGAGATCAGGAACGGGATCTTCGTCGGGTGCACGCCCTGCGAGATGTACCACTCCTTGACGTCCAGCAGCGCCTGCTCGCGCACGCCCAGGATGTTCGGGTGGCGTGCGATCGCGCGCACGAGCAGCGGACCCACGATGCCGTTCGCGCGGAGCCAGTCCATCTGATAGATCCATTCGCATAGCATAGCCACATTAAGCACGGATGTACAGAGGTCCACTGAGCAAGAGGTTCTATCGTAAGCGCACACGCACCTTCTCTTCCATAGTCGTCTGCAAGTACCCAGTCATCTGCCACACAGCAATAGAGATAGAGACCCACAGCCACATAGCCACATAGTACGATTAGTTTGCTATCACAAGCCACGAGCGAGCAAGCACAACTGCGCAGTTACCATCGGGTGCATGGCCACGGCCGAGAGCGCGAGGCTCTTGCTCAACCCTACGTGCTGCAGGAACGCGACCGTGCGGTCGATCGCCTCCATCGAGACCGCCAAGTTGGACTTGCCGAGCTTCGCGGCGATGCGGCTGTAGCAGCCGTCCTGCTGCTTCTTGCTCATCACGCCGTCGGCCGCGAAGCGCGACGCGGAGAAGTGGCGCACGAGTGTCGCCACCGCGTCGGTCTCTTTCAGCTGCTGCTGGGGAGCTCCATGGGCTGCGGACGCGGCCGCGCGCGCCGCTCTCGTCACGGCCGAGCGCAGCATTCTCGCTTTCTGGCTTTCGGAACTGCTTGCCACTTTGGTCGATGGTGGTCAGATACGTACTTAGATGAAGGTCATGGTGGCCAGATGCGTGCTTAACGACGAGCTTGAGCTTGTTTTGACTATGCTTCCGTTGCCTTCTCCAAATCATCAACTCGACTACGTGACCATAGTGAAACCAAAGCTAACGCCTTCTGTAATGCGCTAACTGCGTCTAGCATTCCAGTTAGGTGCGCATATGCTCAGTCGGACAGTGGTGGAGATTCTGCCAAGTCGTATATAAAAGAAGAGAAGTGCTCTCACATTTATGCTTGGGTCGAAGACGTTTAACAGATAGAATACAGCTCAGCTTGGATCCTACAGCTTTATACATGTTCCCACACGCCTCGACCTCTTGACAGCACGAGCACCACTCACAGGAAACTGCTTGCAGGCCTCAACGTCCTTTGCTGCTTGCTCACATGCTTCTGCATCCAGTCTGCCGAGCCGTGTGAAGCTAATGTAACAAGTGTATTCATGTAGTCATAACATATGCATTCGTTCTCGTGCGCCGAAGAGCGCACTCTGTCAATCTAGTGCGGTGCCAATGTCATTGGTCGGGGGGGAGGCGAACGCGAGAGCCCAGGCTTGGGCTTTTCGCAACGAGCCAGTCGGGTCAGGACAACCGCCGCGGCCGAGCCGGTCCATCTCCTTCTTCTTCCTCCTCTCCTTCAGCGATAGCATTAGCTCCTTGGTCCTCTCGACCTCCTTCGACGTCATCCTCGTCTTCCTCACCCTCCTCCTCCTCCTCTTCTTGTTCACGCTCCGCTTCATCCGCTGCAGCGCCATCATCTTCCTCCATTCCCTCGTCCTCTTCGCCCTCGCCGTCACCATCAAGCGGCAGGGGGAACATCGTGTCCTCACATTGACCCAGCGGCGGGAGGAATCCCGTCTCGAGCGCGAACATGTGCGTGCGGCGCCGCAGCAGCCGCTGGAAGAACACCTGCGGGAGCCGCTCGGCGCCAAAGCCCGCGAGGCACTCCTGCATCTTTGGCCGGTCGGGCACCTTCTTGTGCGGCTGCCTGGTTCTCCTGGGGGTCACGTACCGGGGGCTAAAGTTGAACAGATTCACGTGCTTTTGACTGCTCAGCGCCTTCTTCTTGCCCACGGGGAAGGGCTCCAGCAGGCTGCGGCCGTTCACGTAGAAGAGCCTGGGCTCCGCGTCCGCGTCGGGTACGTAGTGCGCCATGTTACCACAGAGCGTGTCGTTGTGCTTCTCCATGTCCTCACGGGGAGCAGACTCGATCGCAGCTACGCCCCAGGGTGAGAACGCGTACTCGGTGTGGCTGAACTCCCACGAGAGCCAAAAGGACTCCTTGTCGCCCCAGGAGAACTTGAACCGGAAGCGCTTCTCCGTGATCATGTACCAGAGCACCTCGAGCGCTTTCGCAGAGCGCGACTTGTCCACCGCGAGCATCGACGAGTCTTGCTCGTGGCACGTCTGCCCACTGTACGAGAGTGAGCTCTCCATGTGCGACGTGGGCTCGGGGCCCGTCAGGTTGAAGCGCGCGTAGGGGAACTTCTGGATCCAGACGTCGAGGTACCGATGCCGCTGCTTCGTCTTACCGCGGCCAAGCCGAATGATCTTGTTGAAGTTGCGCTTCTTGTTCACGACGCGGTCGTAGAAGAACGTCGTGCCCGTGGCGGTGTACCCGGGGAGCGTGCGGATCACCGCCGGGTCCTGCATCGCGAGCACGTCGGCGTCCAGCAGCAGCACCTCAGTGATGTTCGTGTGGTGCAGCGCCAAAGGTTTAATCCAGTAGCTCGCAAACGTTTTCGCGATCTTGAGCGTCAGGATCTCCTTCTCGATCATCTCGGTGCACACGTCGATCAGCTGGATCGGGCTCTCGGGGGTGCTCATCATGGCGAGCAGTGACCGCGAGTGGTTCGAGAGCTCTTCCGGGAAGCAGTGGTACACTTGCACAGGCTCCGTGTTGCCCAGACACCGCAGCTCCTTGATGAGCGATACGCCCATGGCGACGATGCCGTTGTGGAGACACATGACGATCCCCTTCTGGTACGAGACAGGCGACAAAGGCGTGGGGGTCTCCTCACCCTCCTCCTCCTCCTCCGCGGCGCTGCTGACTTCGCTTGACGCGGGCTCGGGTTCCAGCACGCGCTCGAAGCCGAAGCCAAAGCGCACTCGCTGGTCCACCTCTTCATCTGGTGTAGCGCGAAGTGTGAGACGCGCGAGGTCGCTTGCGTGTTCAGGGACGGCGACGCCGACGGATGGGTGTTGCAGCAGCAGACGCGGGTCCGTCAAGAGGCGGTAGTTGAGCAGCGCGAAGCTCACGAGCGAGTACCCGAGCACGAGCGCTGCGATGCTCACGGTCGTGCGGAACACGCGGTTGCGGCGCCACCAGGGTGCGCTGGTGCTGGTGCTGCCAGTGCTGATGGCTGAGCTCGCGCCGCCGTCGCTGGCCACGTGCAGCTCGATCTGCATACCCGCTGTCATCCTCTCGTCTCGCTCTCTCGTGAGGGGAGGCTTGTTCGTTGCCAGGGCTTTTGGAGTTTGGCAGCAGTCACGAGAGAAGGCGACGGGGACTCAATAGGGAGGTTACGGGGGACGCGAAAGGACGCGGCCCGCCGTCGTGGATCTTTTCTTCTGCGCTCTTGGGCTGGGTGATGCGCAGCGCGTCAGTTTTATCATTTTTCAAAGAAATTCGACAAGTTTTGTAAATCAAGAGCAGAGTGACTGCGTGAGATGCTAAACTTTACTATCAAATTATAGAAAACATCGACATCCATCCATGGACTGGTTTCACATGTCACATGCATTTTGAAGGCCGAGAGGGTGACCCAAACGAAACTCGGTGGGGCAACAACATAGCCTCACTCTCTCTCTCTCTCACACACACACACAAAAAGCGCCACGCGCGCGTTCTCTCCTTCTATCGCGGGCTGCTGTTGGCATTAGCGACCGCCGCGATTCAAGTTCCCGCATCGGTGGGAGAGAGAGGGATGCCGCAAAACGCGCTCTTCTCTTTTGGAACCGAGCAGAGGGCTCCGAAGAACCGAGTTTCCACGAGTCCTCCGCTTCGTGCGCTGGAGGTCGCAACCTCTATCGAAGACGGTTGTCCCATGGCACTGTCCTCCCAACCGCCTTTGCGTCTTGACCGCAGACTCGAGCTCGTATGAGGAGAGCAGGTATTCGTCGTATTCCCTCAGCGATCTCACTCACCCGATCGGGCTGGCCGGTTTTGGCAGCTCGAGGGTTATGTACGAGTCTGGGTTGCAGTGCTCTGGCTTCGTCGACACACGCTGCGAAAGCAGAGCGGATCGACGGACAGTATGCGATGAAGCGAGTGCTGTGGCAAGTCAGGTAAGAATCGGCAGCTCATTCTGTTGGCGTCTCGTCCTTCTCGTCGTCAGAATGCACGTGATTGCGACGCCATCAATACGCTAGACGAGAGCACCCTCGAGATTGCTAAGATTAAGGCTATTTCCAGGTGCCTGGGATCGGATACTGTAACCCCCCGTGCCCGGACGGCTTTAATAGCTAGCGCCAGGGAGAATCGCCACGCGCCCCTTGTTGGACCAACCCCTCACTCCATTTTCCATTCAACTCGACCATCCAACGCCGGAGAGCACACCACGAACCCACGAAGGAGCTCAAGAGGATGCGAGGTGAACGACAAGAGACGCATCACCAAGCGAAAGAGCGTGGCTCTAGACACGCGGACCCTGCTGCAACAGACGGAGCCGCACCCGAAGCTCCGAGTCAAAAGTCGGCGAGGAGTTTCCCAGTGGCGGCTGCTGTTTCCGCCCAGAATCTGCTGCCAACAACACCTCGCCGGTCGTTCCAGCACAACCGCAGACTCGTGATCATCGTGGCCGCGTGTGTTGCGCTCGTGTGTGTGCTCGAGGTCGCGAACGCGTCGACGCTGCTGCGCTCAACGAACAATCCGTCCTCTGGCAGGAGGGGATTAACCGACACCGCACCAGCAAATGCAGCCACTCGCGACGCCCAAGACATGGCCCTAGCGTTGCTGGTGGCTGCGAATAACGTCGTGCAAGTGTCGAACAGTGGCGACGAGTACCGGCATCCGCCGCCAGCAGCAGATCAGTCGTTGGCGAAGTCAAGTGAATCCACGCCATTAAATGCTCCAGAGCTTCTCCCAGCAACAAGTTCACTGCCGCCGCTTGGCTCAAACACCAACACCGATAGCACAACCTCTTCCGTGAGAG
>JAASFQ010000712.1:0-15695 GCA_023333845.1 Globisporangium polare | reverse complement strand
ATGTACATTTTTGTACATTTAGTTGTTTATGCTGGTACGCAAAGATCATTGGATACTGTGCATTATGCGACCGAGAATACTATGATCGACACAGGCGACTCCACCAAAGACTTCTGGGTCTCTCTTGCCGTGCCAGTCCTAGACGTGACCAGTCAAGTCTGTCAGCCCACAACTGGTTCGCCCCACAGTGGACTTTGCCTTCGCGTGTAGTGATCTGCTCGTGGATCTGGCTGTGGCGGTTCTTTCCCAGGTCTGGTCCTTCTGCATGCACATCAGCACTACTTCTCTAGCTGTCGGCATCAATACAAGTCGCTGTCACTGGATGACTGCTCGCGGTCTTGAGCTTGCTCTGCTTGTAGTTGTGCTGACTGTCTGCGAGCAGTTCAGGAGAGAGTTCAGAACGCCGCGACCAAAAAGTACGTTGTGTGTCATACTGAACTCGTGTACGATCAAAAATAAAAGCATAATTCCGTCACAAATCCGCAACCATGGCTTCGCGCAATCTTGTCCGAAAGTCCAGGCGCTGCAGCTCCTCCTTGGGCATCTCGACGGCCACGTCCAGCGACTCGCGGTCGAAATCGAAGTTGTGTGCCTTGGAGCAAATCTGTTTATCCGCGTATCGCAAAATACATGCAATAACAACAATGGTTCAGCTCTCGCAACATATAGCAAACATCATCGAACAGCCACACAAGCTGTACGGGGCTGTGCAAATGAGTCAGGTACGGGTGCGCGAGCGCCTGGACGACCGTGATGCGATCCTCCAATTTAAATTTGAGTATCTTGGCGAGCAAATCAATCGCGAGCGGGTTCGCGTCCGGAAAGACCTCTGTGTGCAGCCGCTTCGAGTAGTACCCGTGCTGCAGGATCGCCTTCTTTGCTGCTTCATGCGAGACAAAGCTCGTCTCTTCCTCCGTGAGCAAAGTTTGCAACGCTACGGAACATCTGAAACGTTTGAGGTCCCTGCTACAGTTAACATAGCTGGTAGCTCTAAGATGCGGGAAGCTCTCCTCCGCTAAAGTTAAACATCGCGCTGAAAACCCCTGGATGGGTACATTACAGTGGTCAGCAACTTCCATTTGAGTTCCGTTGGAAAAGCGCGCAGCTGACGCCAACGTGTTTGCCAACCGCGGCGTCATTTCTTTTCCTCACTTTGTGCTCGGATTGTGAAGAACGCAGAGGACCTGGATGGAGCCTGAAATCAAAGTGCGACGCCAACCAACCAATATCCAGCAGAAAGTGTCGCTCGACAGACAGGACGTAACGATGTGGATACGATATCCTTGGGTTCGGATTCGTGAAGCTGCGATGCGCGAGTGAACGCTTCCAAACTCGCTCCTGCACGCAACAACACGGAAGTCTTCGCGTAAGAAAGCAGATCGCGTTGCCGACAGAGAGATGTGCGACTTTATGACGTCGTGAAGAGCTCATAGTAGGAGTATGCAGATACCTGGACGGTTAAGTGTAGCATTTTACGAAAGAGGAGCTGGAGTCGGCTGCAGCAGCAACCAACTGCTGTCCTCGCGACTCATTTCCCGTTCAAGTGCGTCTTCGACATCTAATCCTCGAGTTGTTGACGCTGCGTGAAAGTGTGTGGATTTCGAAGTTTGAGCTGTCAACAGATCAAGTGTCGCCGACCAAAACTCCTCAACTGTCGTTTTCCTTTTTTTGGTGCCCTCTTTGTGATGGCACAATGAGTGTCACTTTGGGAATGTTATAAGAAACACAAGCTCAAACTGGAGCCTGAAGAACCTCGTGATTTAAAAACCTTGGAATCGTGCGGTGGAGCGTGTTTCTGCACCGACTTTTTCTTGGTTATTTTCTGCTTGGGGGTTGGCCCCGGAGTGGTGTGGTGCAGCGTGTCTCTGCCACATGGCTCTTCTTTCCAATATTTGACCGCTTTCCAAAACGCCCTTGTGCATCAGAGACATGCGAATGGGGAGGGCCTCGCGTTTGCGACCCAAGCAGAAAAACAGAAACTCATGTGGCAGAAACACGCCCCACCACACCATCCCAGGGCTCAAATCGGCTCCAGCCCAAGCAGAAAGCCTGAAACCGCCTCCTACTTCGTGTGGCATCCCGCCTTTGCGCCACACCATCCCAGGCAACAGGTGGGTGTGACGAGATCGTGGTGGCAGCCGCGTTTCAGGAGCCTCAAGTTGGCTCACACCCGACAACAAGCAAGCAAGCACGCGCAGAAGAAGAGCAGGAGACCCGCCGCAAGGCCGTTCGCTCCCCTCACTCCTCAATCTTCCCCGCGCCGCACACTCCGCACTCGAAGAAACAACAAGACCCAAGATGCCGATCCAGAAGATCCACGCGCGCCAGATCATCGACTCGCGCGGCAACCCGACCGTCGAGGTGGACCTCACCACGGAGCTCGGCCTCTTCCGCGCCTCCGTGCCGAGCGGCGCCTCGACCGGCGAGTTCGAAGCGCTCGAGCTGCGCGACGGCGGCAAGGCGTACATGGGCAAGGGTGTGCTCAAGGCCGTCGCGAACGTGAACAACATCATCGCGCCGACGCTCATCGGCAAGGACGAGACCAAGCAGTCGGAGCTCGACAAGTACATGGTCGAGACCCTCGACGGCACGCAGAACGAGTGGGGCTGGTGCAAGAAGAAGCTCGGCGCGAACGCCATCCTCGCAGTCTCGCTCGCGGTCTGCAAGGCCGGCGCCGCCGCCAGCAAGGTGCCGCTCTGGCAGCACATCGCCAACCTCGCCGGCAACCCGACGCCGTGCATGCCAGTGCCATCGTTCAACATCATCAACGGCGGCTCGCACGCCGGCAACAAGCTCGCGATGCAGGAGTTCATGATCCTCCCAGTCGGCGCCGAGACCTTCTCGGAGGCCATGCAGATTGGTTGCGAGGTGTATCACACGCTGAAGAAGGTGATCAAAGGCCGCTACGGTCTGGACGCCACCGCTGTCGGCGACGAGGGCGGCTTCGCGCCAAACATCCTCGAGAACGCCGAGGCAATTGACCTCATTGAGGAGGCCATCAAGCTCTCGGGCTACTCCAACAAGGTGAAGCTCGGCATGGACGTCGCTGCGTCGGAGTTCTTCACCGGCAAGGATGACGCCCGCTACAACCTGGACTTCAAGAACCCGAACCCCTCCGACTCGGACAAGCTCTCGGCCGACAAGCTCATCGAGCTCTACGAGAGCTTCATCGCCAAGTGCAAGAACACGAGCCCAATCGTGTCGATCGAGGACCCGTTTGACCAGGATGACTGGGCGTCGTGGATCAAGTTCACGGCCAAGATCGGCGCGGAAGTGCAGATCGTCGGCGACGACCTCACGGTCACGAACCCAACGCGCGTGCAGAAGGCGATTGACTCGAAGGCGTGCAACGCGCTCCTGCTCAAGGTGAACCAGATCGGTTCGGTGACGGAGAGCATTGAGGCCGTGACGATGGCGAAGAAGGCCGGCTGGGCCATCATGACGAGCCACCGCTCGGGCGAGACCGAGGACTCGTTCATCGCTGACCTGGCCGTGGGTCTGAGCGCCGGCCAGATCAAGACCGGCGCGCCGTGCCGCTCGGAGCGCCTCGCTAAGTACAACCAGCTGCTGCGCATTGAGGAGGAGCTCGGTGACAAGGCTCGCTACGCCGGCGCGGACTTCCGCAACGTGGAGAAGCTCGGCAAGTACGCGTCGTTCTAAACTATTTGTCCCCACTCCCAACGCACACACAGCAGCGAATGAGAGAGACAGCGTGCGAGCGAGTAAGCAAGTAAGCGCTCATGCGTAAATAGGTAAAATCACAGCGGTGACAATCCCAATCCTCTTTTCTTCTAGCCACGCAATTGCTCATGCTTACGCCGCATGTGTGTTCTATTCTACCGGGTGAGCCGTCCCTTCTTCATGGTGCTCGACTGCGACCGGAAGGCCGAGTAGTGCGTCGTGCCGCCGTAGACCTTCTTGTTGGGCGTGAAGTTGGTGTACGCGTCGGCGCTTGTGTCTGCCTGCTTGGGGGCGCCGTACGTCGCGAACCACTGCTTGAGGTTGTGCACATTCGGCGCCGCGGCACCGAACGTGGGGCTACCGCCACCGCTTGATGGCGACGACGACGCTGTATTAGCAGTAGCGGCGCTGTGCAGCGCCTCGATCTTGTCCGAGAGCTGGTCGATCTGCTTCTGCAGCTGCACGGCCTGCGCCTGCAGGCGCTCGACCTCGCCGCTGCGCACGACGGCAGTGAGGTGATCGGGTTGCTCGTAGTAGGCAAAGTACCCGGGCCGCTTGGACGCCGTGATCGCGGCCTCGAGGTTCTTGCACGTCTTGCGTGAGGCCTCGTTGAAGCCCCCGGGGCCTGCGATACGAACGTGAGTGGGCGATTGCGCCATTGAGTGGTGATGGGTGGGTGAGTTTATGATGATGATGAGAAGACTCATGGATCGTGGTGATGGCATGCCATACGCTTGCTATGAGACGCACCGTTGAGCAGCTCGTTGATGCGCTCCGCCTTGGCCCTCTGCGCCGCAAGCAGCTCCAGCTTCTTCTTCACGAGCTCCTCCGCCATCGCTCCTATTTCTCACGAGCTGTCTATCAACCGAGTCTCTATGGGCGATGTCGCGCAGCCATCCGCCACCAGCACTGCTCATTGCCCATGTTGCCTCCAAGTAAAAATACGCATCCTCCGTTTCTGAAGCTGATTTGTGATAAGATCGGGAATTACCCAATCACCCAGCTCAGCACAAAGCCAGCAGCTCCAATCTGAAAAAGCAAGCAGAGCAAAAGCAAAATGCTGCGGAGGCCATTGACGCGAACGCCATCGCTGTTACTCGCCGCCAGTCGCGCGCATGGAGCGCTGGGCTTTGCGAGTGATACCCACAGTCATGGACAGCAACAGCAGCAGCGGAAGGCTGCACCAGTGGCGGTGCATGTGACTACGCCCGTGTTCGCCGGGCTGCTGCGCAAGACGGGGCTCTCGGCCAAGAAGCTGCACAAGCTGGACGACGCCGCACAGGAACACCAGCAGCGCACGGGTAGCGCTGTATTCCCCATCGCGGTGGCGCTCTCCGGTGGCGCCGACAGCATGGCGCTGACGCTGCTGCTGCGCGAGCACCTGCGCCAGCAGAAGATCGCGACGCCGCTGCTGGCGATCACTGTGGACCACCGACTGCGTCACGAGAGCGCGCAGGAAGCGCGCGACGTCGGACAGATGGTGCGCGAGTCGTGGGGCGTCGAGCACGTCGTCGCACAGTGCGAGTGGGCAAGTGACGATGGTGATGGTGTTGGGAAGTTGAAGCACCAGCCGGCCAAACCCCGTGGCAGCAAGTTGCAGGAGGAGGCGCGCAAGTACCGCTACTCGCTGCTGAAGCAGGTCTGTAAAGAGAAGCAAGTGAAGTACCTCTTCGTGGCGCACAACCTGGGTGATCAGCTGGAGACCGTGCTCTTCCGCCTGGGGAGAGCAAGCGGTATCAATGGGCTCGCGGGCATCGCCAGCGTCTCGACACTGTTTACGAGCGGTGGTGGCGGTGGCGGTAATGAAGATGGAGCCTCAGCTCTCAATGGCGAAGACGATGACGATATAGAGAATGGTCACGATGAGACGGCGCAAGTGCAGCTCGTCCGACCGCTGCTGGGCATGTCTAAGGCGCAGCTGAAGGAGACCTGCAGGCGCTTCAAGCAGGAGTGGGTCGAGGATCCGTCGAACGAGAAGCTCCAGTTCGACCGCATTCGCATCCGAAAGGTACGCTGTCATTTTGGTCGTGTGATGGAAAATGTATGCAGCCGCTAGACTGGCCAGAACCTGATGCTGGATACCCATTGCTGACTACTGTAGGAACTGGAGCGTCTCGAGTGCGAGCGTGGACCGGAGCTACTGCAACTCTTCTCCCGTTTCCAGCAGAGCGCCGCGAAAGCCAAGAAGGAGTTCGCGCGCGCAGGTACGCTTCGCACGCCAGTTTAAAGGACTGTAGTACAGAATCATGGGCATTTGGAAAGCTAACACTCAGCTATGGTGCTTCGTGCTATGGCCAGAGCGCCGTGTCTTCCGCAAGTACGCACTGAAGGCCGAGCGCAGCCACGTGATCCTGAAAATGACTTTCCTGGATGACGAAGACATGTTTGAGGAGCTCAGCATCCGCATCGTATCGGAGATCGTGAGGGAAGTGGGCAACAAGGACACGCCGCCGCGACTCGCGTCCATCTCGCGGATCGTGCGCGAGCTCAAGCAGCTCGAGTCTGGGAAGACGCTCACGCTGGGTGGATGTCGGGTGCGTTTGCATTGCCATTCTCTCTATTATTGTGCGAAGGATGTGATATTTGCTGATTACTAACACTGGCGACGTCCACCGAATGATGCGTAGATCACGAAGAAGCTCAAGGGCCAGCAGCTGCACTTCCAGCCAGAGAGGTAGCACTGCGTCATGGGCGATAGATGGAGACGTGGGTGGGGGCTTTGTTATAGAGAAACGTGTCGAGTTTTCTGGTCAAGAAATAGAGAAGTCGGTGCTCGACGGACAGTGGCTCGGCTATTTCTGATTTGAACTTGTGCCTTTTCGTTACCTTTCACTCGCCGTTGATGCGAGCAGCTGGGTTGCGCTGGGCTGACGGCATCCGAAGTCAATATGAAGGCCACTCGGAGACAGCGTCCGGTGCCTGGCGCTGGGCATGACGAAGTCGAAGAAGAGGATGCTGAGGGCTCCGAGACTGGCGAGAGCAACAAAGAAGAAAAGCTCAAGGTGGTCGTGCGCGTGCGGCCGCTGCAGAAGAACGAGGAGTCGTGGGACTCAGCGTCCGCAAAGGTCAAGGACGCTACTGCTGGGGTGCTTGACGCGGACGAGAGTAGTGCTCCCACATCGACCTCGCTGTGTATACAGGTGAGTTCAAGAGAATTGCTTCGACACAAGACTCGTGTTGGCTGGTATATTGAGCGATAGACTATCGTTGTGCCTATGGTAGGACAATCACATGATGTGGGAGAAGAATGGGCAGATGAAGATCCTCATGGCCGACGCCGTGTTCCCCAGCTCAGCGCCGCAGCTCAACGTCTTTGAAAGCGTTCAAGGTGAGCATTTGACAGGGCAGAACGATAAGCCTCAACCGGAGCTCACGTCACTGTCATGGATGGATTTCCTGCCTTGTAGACTGCATCGACGGGCTCTTCGCTGGCTACGACTGCAGTGTGTTCGCCTAGTGAGTGCTAGCTCATTAGCCTTGCCGAGCTCTACGATTCGTACACAGTTCTCACATCCTGTTGTTCTTCAATGCAGTGGACAAACCGGCACAGGAAAGACGTACAGTACGACGAAGCGTGGATTGCTTGTATCCAATCGTGCTGTGAACTCCTATGGCTGACAGTCCACTGACACTGGTGCCTCCCACAGCAATGAGCGGCCTCGAGCGCGGCGATGGCCACATGGCGGACGCGTTTGCGATCCGCGACGAGTATGGCGTCGTGCCGCGCAGTGTTGAGAAGCTTTTCGCGCAGATGGAGCGCGAGCAAGCGGTGTCCAAGGGGACGGTCTCGTTCGGCATCTACTGTTCGTTCATCGAGGTATTGATTCTGTCTACCGCCTCGACAACCGATTTCCATGTTTTGTTGTTGTCAACATTGTCGGAGGCTCATGGACCAATTTCTATTTTTTGGGGAGACCACCCAGATCTACAATGAGAAGATCTATGACATCCTCTCGGCAAACGACACTGCACCATCAGCGTCTTCTTCGGCGGTGTCGCCTAGAAGAGCCGTGAAAGACGGCTCGGTGACCCACAGGGCCGGGTGGAACTGCGTCAAAGCCGCGAAGGAGGCGCCGAGCCTCGCCATGCGGCAGAAACTGGACGGCTCCGTGTTCGTCGATGACCTCACGTCGCGCAACCTGAGCACACGTGACGAGATGCTGCAGGCGTTCCGAGAGGTAACACTTGCCTAGAGAAGTGATGCTGCTATCGCATAGTAGGTTTTGCTGACTGGCTGCGGATGGACGTTGTCTCTCACAAGGGCTCGATGAACCGCGAGGTGCGCGACAACCTGTACAACCAGCACAGCAGCCGCGGCCACTCGATCTTCCAGATCACCCTCCGCAAGAACATCGCCAGTGAAGGTCCAGGCGCTCCAGCTAATGGCAGCCCTGGGAAAGGCTCGCCTTCAAAAGAAGAGCTGAAGCGAGGTGGCACAGCCCCGCGAAGCCGCCTCTCGCGGCTGTTCTTCGTCGACCTGGCGTGAGTACTCACTCGTCACGTCAACCTTGTTGTTACGGACGACTGGTTCACCTAGGCTCACAGTCCCCGTGTCTTGTGTGTCTTGTGTTTCAAAGCGGCTCGGAGAAGTGGCACGTGGGCGGGAGCGAGCTGAGCGACAAGTACGCGAGCGAGCTGTCGTCGATCAACAAGAGCCTCTCGGCGCTCACCAACTGCGTGTTGGCGCTCACGCAGAAGGAGCGCTCGCACGTCCCCTTCCGCGACTCGGTGCTCACGCGCCTGCTGCAGAGCTGTCTCCAAGGGGTCGGCCGCACGGCGTTCATCATCACAATCAGCCCCGCGAGGGAGAGCCTCGAGGAGTCCTTCGCGACGCTGCGGTTCGCCGAGCGACTCAAGGCGCTGCGTTGCCGGCCGATACGGAAGAAAGTGTTCAGCAACGACCTCGTGGGCGAGCAGCGCGTGTACTACGAGCAGCAGATCCAGACCATGCGGGTGCGTGCTTGCAGTAGCGAAGAGCTACGCTTAGGGTATAGCTCATTTGTTGTCTCATTGATGTTTTTACACGGACAGGTGGAAGTGAATCGCCTGCGTGAGTTGCTGAAGAAGGCGAACCGCAAGAATAGCGACATCGTCGACAGCACGATCGCCGCGGCTAACAGCGCGCTCGTGGAGGAGAACCGGCGGCTCAAGGAGCTGTTGATGCACTCGGAGCGCACGCGGCTCATCGAACGGTAAGTAGAAGGGTTTATCTGTCTTTGGGAGGGGTAATTGGTTGGCTGACAATTGCTTGATGTGTGGTTAGAGGCGAGCGGATGGTGGGGAAAGGAGGGTCGGTCTTGTCCGGGAATGGCTCAGCAGTAGTAGCAGTAACAGCAGCAGCAGCAGCTTCGTCGCCTCAGCAAAGCGCGGCCAAGCAGATCGTCACGAAGTCGTCGCAGTCTGACGAGCTCAAGACTGAGTCAAATAACACCAGGATCTCGACTGGGACTCAGAAGCAGTCTGCTGCTGGAGCTCTGCAGCCGCTCTCCAATGCCATGAAAATGCGGCGACAAGAGGAACCTGGGAAACGAGTGCGTCCGAATGCTGGAGCGTCTCTACTGGACGACGATGAAGAGGAGGACGATCTTAGCGGATCGCTGCAGCAGATGGACTCGCTGCTCACGTCGCTGCACTCGAAGGAAGCGCGGCTCAACTGGATGCTCGAAGCGGTACGGAGACTGACTGTTGAGGGCTCCTACATGTAGTATTGCTTTTTGGATGACGCCCATGCGCTTTGAACTCACTGGTTTGTAGGAGATGGAAGCGCAAAACACGCACTCGGGAGGGCGACGAGCGCACGAGAATCCGATCTCGGGCTCGGATTCGTCAGTAGAGTCGACACGTACGAACATATGGGGAAATTGGGTTTGACTTCCAACCATTTTCTGACTTTGTGATGCGACCATTGCTGTTGCGTGTGCTGACCAGGGAAAGCGCCCGTGGCGAGAACGTGGGCGGTGGAGAAGCGGCTGCGCAACCTCGTGAACGTGCCGTCGCCGGTGCGAAGCGACCATCCAGGAGTGTCGGCCATTGGCGGACAGTCCGCAACGATTTCGTCTGCTCCGAATGCCATCGGGAACCTTGATGGCGTCACGCAAGAGGTGTCACAGAGTCCACGGCGGCTTGCTGAGTCTCCTCCTGTTGTGAGGGCTGCACCGAGTCGCAGTAAGCAAGCGAGTAGCTCACAGGACGACGCGCTCACCAGTTTGACGTCTGTCAACGCGAAGCTCGACAGCCCTCGCCAGCCCGCCCGACCCCAACCTGAAGTGCTCAGTATCAAAGCTGTGCCTTCAGACACCCAGCGCCAAACTCGGAATGCGCCTCAGGCCAACAGCAACACCCACCGTGTTCTGTCGAACACGAAACCCATGGACACCGAGCCGAAGTCAGCGTCGCTCCTGAAACTGGTCGGCGGCTCGGATAAGCTGGGGAAAAGCAAGGAAGAGCTTGTGGACGAGTACAAGCGCGCGCGACGCGCAGAACTCGAGGCGATGCTGCGGACCATGGTGCACAAGTAATCAGCGGCTCCTATTGCAAACTTGGCTGTGTTGATGGCGCCAACGCCTTATGCGGCTCAAGCCCCAGAGCTAAGGGATTGATCAGCTCACCTCAGAGCCAGAGACTCTACGAGACACCTGACGGCTAGCTCGAGACCTCCGTGATCGACGGGAACGGCTGCGCCTTGCTCACCACGAGGATCTTCTTCTGGTGGGACATGTAGCCTTTCACGTAGCCTTTGAAGATGAGGTTCGCGAGGATGCACTCGATTTCGTCCATGTCCATGGGCTCGCCCAGGATGAACTCGAGCGCCTGCTGGAAGTCCTGCAGGCGCAGCTGGTGGCTCTGGCGAATGATGTACCTAGCAACAGGCCAAGAAGAGCCACATAGACAACACAGAGATGATGTCAGCCAATGCCTTGGCTACAAGTTAAGCGCACGAGTCGTAATATCCAATGCAAGCCACGTACACTTTCTTGATAAGGTTGCGCATCACGACGAGCCGGAGCTTCTCGATCAATAAATACACGCCCTGCTGGATGAACTGCTCCTGGTACTTGTCCAGGTACTCGTTGAAGAGGCGCAGGTTCCCGCAGCGGATCGCGTCCGTCAGTCCCGTGTACTCGTGCAGCGCGTACGCGTCGATAAGCTGCGGCGACGGCATCACGCCCAGCAGCAGCTTCACTGGCACCAGGAACTGCAGGATCATTCTACGATGGGCCACAGCCAGTCAATCATTCACTCAGTTAGCAAGGTGTACGGTTATAGTAGGCGGCGGGGGCTATTAGGACGCATACCGTTTGTTACGGGTCTTGTTCTGGTGACAGTGCTTCCAGGCGTAGTCCAAGCACTTCTCGGCCTTGTGGTACTGGTCCTCGAACATGGAGATGCGGCCGACGTAGTACTGGTACGTGACCTTGTCGCTCTTGTTGAACTTCTCAAACTCCGGGAACGCGGGGCCCTCGACGGCGCGGATGAGGTTGCGGCAGAGCTGGATCATGTTGAGCTTGAAGTAGATCTTGAAGAGCTGGTTCACGATGAAGAGCGAGCCGAGCTTCTTGTTGTGCTCCGGCGGCGCGCGGTCGTTCGCCGACATCGAGAACCCCTTCTTCAGGTGCTGCTCCGCGCTGCGCTGTTAACATGTGGAGGCCATAGGAGGACAGTGCGGTCAGTGCGGTACAACTAGGAGGCTACGGGAAATAAGCTTCTAGGTTGTCCTTACCAGGTTGTCGTGGACTTCATCCCCAGAGCGCTCCGACGCCTCGCGATCCGCCTACATGTTAACAGCACATGACCACTTAGATTGGTGATACAGGCTGTGAATGACCGGATACAGACGCACCCTCGCAGCGACCAAGCGCGTGTCCAGCACGATTACGTGCATGAGCGGCATGACCCAGTTCGTCTCGCCTCGGAATACCTCCATGAACTTGCTGTATCGTGCAAAAATAAGAAAAATATGATGACAACAAAGTGAGTAAAAGAGCGCCACGTGCACATGTTGCATGACGTCAATACCACCCTCAAGCAACACCACCAGCAACCCAAGCTAGTGATACACGTACATGACGGACGCGATCTGGCTGGCGTACGCGTCCTCGCAGCGCTGGTTCTCGAGGTGCCTGCGCGCCTGCACCATGCCGGCGATGACCTCGGCGAAGGTGTCGAAGCGCGCGAGCTTCTGCTGGCAGACGCGCTCCAGCTGGTCGGGTGAGAGCGCCTGCAGCTCCACGTCCACGCTGCCCTTCGAGAGCGAGAACAGCCGCGCGAGCGCCTGTCCGTCCTTCGCGGCGAGCGCCGCGCCCACGTGGTCCAAGTACGCGGCGAGCTGCATGTTGCTGTCCTTGCGCAGTCTTTGGCTCTTTGGCAATTGGTTTTTGAGGAGATGCTGGCAGCCGTGGGCTTTCATGAAGTCAATATGCTTTCCATTGACTCTCTGGTATACAAAAAGGTGAGCAACTCGCTGTCATCGGAGACGAAATGACCTCATTCTGACGTTTCTTTGGCCACAATTGTGCCATTCTCGCTCGAGAAACAACAGCAAGCATGAGTTCCAGCGCCACTGCCGCCGACGACGACGACGCCGCTGAGGTCGCCGAGGCGATGACCGAGTACGCCGTGTCGCTTCGCGCGGCCGGCCACAGCCTCACCAAGGTGTCCAAGATGACGGGCGTGCCGCGCGGCACGGTCTACTACCGCATCAAGCGCCTCGCGTGCGCTCCCAAGGCGAAGGGCCGCAAGCGCTCGCTCGAGGCCAGTGAGGAGGCGAGTCTGCGCCAGTGGGCCGCGGAAGAAGGGCTCAAGAGGCTTGAGGACTTCAAAGTGCGCATCAAGGCGGACTTTGCCAAGGACGTGAGTCTGCGCACGATACGTCGGGCACTGGACCGCAGCCCAGGCTCAGGGTCTGGGGAGAATGGTGGCGCTGATGGTGGTGGCAACACTGACAGTCGTAGTCGCACAGTATCAGCGGACGAGCTCAAGCTCAAGAGCAAGAAGCGCGCGGCGATTGTCGCGAAGGTCATGACCGCGAACGCTGCGACTCTGCAGGCGGAGGGCCACAGCCTCACGGAGATCGCCAAGACGACGGGCGTGCCACGCGGCACGCTGTACTACCGCATCCAGCACTTGGGGCGGCCGCAGAAGCGAAAAGGACGGCGCCCCACGCTCGACGCGGTTGAAGAGGCGAGCGTTCGTCTCTGGGCAGCGGAACTCGGTGGCAAGAAGCTCGACGCGGTCAAGAAGAAACTCAAGGCCGAGTTCGGGAAGGACGTGTCCACCCGCACGCTGCGGCGCGTCATTGACCGCGATACGACAGCGAGCACAATCAGCACCAGCACCGAGAGCACTACCACCAGCAACAACAACACACAAGACGTCGCGATGCCAGACGCCGCAGTCATTCCGCCGTCGATCGAGCTGGCAGACGCTTTTCGAGCAGCTGCTGCAGCAGCAACAGCGTCAGCGCTGAGTGAGTCGCCCACCCACGTCGTACCCGCGGCAATGCAACAGCAGCACGAGGATGTGCCACCAGTTGGCTATCCCGCCATGAGCGTGCAAGTCAGCGCTGTTATTTGATTGACTTGGGCATTGGTGAACATAAGCATGAGGCTCGAAGCGCCATGTACGTTGCGAGCTGCATGTGAATGTATTCTGTGAGTGATTTAATAGGCCATCTCGTTGGTATCAGAGAACTCATATCGAATGGCCATTTGGCATCAAGAGCCCGCGTTCGGTTAGTTGAAAACAGCGAGCGAGCGAGCTCCAACATGTAGAAGAAACCCCCAAGACTCTCTACGAGTTTCCACACAGTCCGAGGGAAAAAGAAAAAAAGAAACTCAAATGGCGCCAGCCTTCTTGAGCTTCTCCTCGAGCTCGCCGGACTTGTAGAGCTTGACGGTGTCGTCGGCGCCGCCGATGCTGCGGCCCTTGATGAACACGTTCGGCACGGTGGACTGGTGCGTGAACTGGAACAGGAACGACTGGATCGCAGGCCCGTCCTGGCGCAGGTCGAGCTCGAACACGTACGGCTTGGCGCCCAGCGCCTTCAGCGTCTCCTTGGCCTTCTTGCAGTACGGGCAGTACGACTTGGAGAAGACCACGAGCGGGTACTGCTTGATCGCGTTCCACACGGTCGGCTCGGCCAGCGCGCCCGAACGCTCGAGCAAAGCCTGCAGGCGGCCGTCCTTGTTGAGCGCCTTGACCTCGCCAAGGCCACCAACGAGCTTCGTGTTGATGTACACGAGCGGCAGCGTCTCCTGGCCCGTGAGCGCCTGGAGCGCCTCGCGTTCGTACGGATGCGCGGCCGAGGACCCGATGGGCGTCACGCGCACGGCGGCCTTGAGCTTCGCGAAGATCGCCTTGATCTCCTTGGCCTCGGGGCACTCGTCCTCGGCGAACACCACGACCGTGAACGGCGTCTCGAGCGCGTACGTGAGCTCTTCGAGGCGCTTGCGCACTTCGAGGGACTCGTGCGTGACGCGGCTGACGTACTCGACGCTCTCAAAGTCCGTCTGGCGGTCCAGGTCCTCCTTGTCCAGGTACCCGACGCGCATGGTCTTGGACGTCTGCTCGATCGAGTGCCAGCCGGCGACCACGCGGCCAAAGACCGTGTACCCGGGGCCGTCCTCGGTCGGCTTGTTCGATTCCGCTAAAGGTAGTCGTCATTTTGAGTAGCAAGATTGTTCCGAGTTAGTATCATTTGAAACCTGAGTATCAAAGTATCGTGAGAGAAGTGGTAGTGACGACTCACTGTTGTCGTGCAGCATGATGGCAAACTCGGAGCTGCCGGACGTCGCCTTGCGGCCGCGCGCGATCACGACCATGCGCTCTTCGCTCGGCAGACTGCTCAGGTATCACCGATCGATGGCAGTATGAGTATACTAATCGCACACATATAGTATTGCGTGAGGGTATCATTCAAGTATCATACCTGTACTCGACGGGCACGTTCGCGAACGGCGACTTCTTGCCAGCGAGGAAGCCGCCACCCTGGAGCACGAAGTTGGGCTCGTTGCGGTAGAAGCCCGCATCGGAGCTGTAGAAGCCCTGGTCCACGAGCTTCAGGAACGTCTCCACGGACTTCGGCGCGTGCTCGGGGTACAGGTCGAGCGTGAACTTGCCTATCAAAACAGCACACATAACAAATGGCTCATCCTTGTCAGCACTTCAAGTCAATCAAACTATAACACCACAGGAAACACAAACATAGGAACGCACCGAACTTGGTGGAGAGCTCCACCATGGTCTTGTTGAAAAAGGGCTCGGTGAGCGGCGGGTAGTAAAGCCCTCCCGTGCTCGCGAACTGCCACATGTGCACGAGCGTCACGACCGCGAGCAGCGCCAGCACGGCGAGCATGGCCGGCGCGCCGCACCAGCCGCCGCCCTTGGACGAACCCTTGCGCGACGCACTGGCGCCCGCGCTGCCGGCCCTGCGCTGGCGCACGGGCACGTGGCTCTGCGGGTGCGGCGGCGCGTCCTCCTCGATGTCCGGGTCCGACTGGAAGCGGTGGCGCGTCTGCTTGAGCTCCATCGGATCGTGGCTTTGGCTCGCGCTTCGTTCGAGATCGATTGATCGATTGTTGCGCTGCTCGCAGACATGTTCAGCGCGTGAGATCCGGTGAAAAGCCTGGAAAAGACGATCAGCGAATTCGAGAGGGTGTTGTGGATACAAGCCAGAAGAACACGGTAAATATTTGGACGACGCTAGTAATTGGCTGAAATTGAAAAGCAATTCTTCTGCGGAAATATATCGCTTGATACTTGTTGAAGCCACCCGAAGGCATGATGCCGCGAGTCGACACTCGCGTGAGCGAGGCATGCGGACGCCATTCGGATATCGAGCCCTGTGAACTCGCGATACACGAGCAGTGGCTGATGTCGCCACTCAGATCCAGTTTCCCTATCTCTTCTCACACACACACCCGTGTCGTAACGTGTGCTGTCCGCAACGACAACAAAAACCTCGAACGAAACCTTGACACCAAAAGGGACAAGCTTGCCTTGACACCAAGACGGAT
>JAASFQ010000711.1:0-15727 GCA_023333845.1 Globisporangium polare | reverse complement strand
GCAGTTGAGGGGTCCGGACACTCCGTGACCAAGCGGCCAGCAACTCCTCATGCGCCGCCTGAGCAAACGGGAGAGGCACACGCATGCGAAGTCATGTGGCTGAAGTCGATCGAATTCTGGTGTCCGCTTGGTGATCCGAAAGTGAAGCCATTTCGTCTCGTCATCATCACGGAATGATGGTGACAAGTTTACGCTGCCATCACTCCTCCCTTTGAGCGTGTTTATAGCCAATGACGTCGTGTGAGCTTGATTTCAGCGAATCAGAGCATGTTTATTTGTGGCAATTGAAAAGAACTGCTGAGAAGCTCCAACGCGAGGAGCTCAATTTGACAGGCAAAAGCTCGCCACGTCCTTGAAATGCACTTGAGACGCACACCCATTTGCACCATTTACACTCTGACCGCCGTCCGCACAAGCAACCCGCCACCACTATCGCAAGCACGGCGCCTTCCACTAGGCCGCCATGGTACTCGGATCCATTCTCACGTCCGTCTTCGTCAACACGCTGAGCTTCGTGGCGTACTGCAAGGGCTTCAGCGGCAAGAACGTCGACGCCGACGAGTTCAACTGGAGCTACATGGAGCGCGAGGGCAAGGAGCAGGACACCTGCGACGCTGTCGTGTTCCTCGCGGGCTTTGGCGCGTTCAAGGAGTCGTGGGTACGCGTCGCCTGCGGTATGGACAGGAAGTACCAGGTTTTGATCCCTGACTTGCCCGGCCAGGGCCGCACGACCCCCGTTAACGCGCTCATGGACTACAGCGTGGACAACCAGGCGCGCCGCCTGCACGCCTTCATCGAAAAGACTGTGCCAGCCGACAAGAAGGTGCATTTGGTCGGCATCTCCATGGGCGGGATGATCTCCGGTGTGTACGCTGCGAAATATCCGGAGCGCATCAAGTCGCTCACGATGATCTGCCCCGCGGGCATCTTCATGAAGAACAAGAGCGACGCGATGCGGATAATGGAGGACACGCGCCGCAACCTATTGCTCGCGCAGACGGCCGAGGAGATCAACGAAATGCACAAGATGACGACGCACGATGCGAAGGACCTGCCGCATTTCCTTGCGGAAACCATTGGCAAGGAGCGGGTAAGGCTAGCTTTCTGGCTCGATATGTGGTTTGCGTGCTGTCTACCATCATTGTTCGCTAACCGTGGTGTATGTTATCGGTATGTTAATGTTGCAGGCAAAGCAGTTGCCGGTGCTGGAGAAGATGGCGAGCGACTGCCTCTTGACGCCAACGATCTTGGAGGAGTTTCTCCCGAAGATCCGAGCCAAGACGCTGCTCATGTGGGGCATGAACGACCGTCTGCTAGACGTCTCGTGTGTCGAGCGCGTGAATGAGCTCATGACGGTGGACGAGAAGCACGTGGTTCTGTTCGAGGAGTGCGGCCACGTCGTGCAGCACCAGAAGCACCAGGAGTGCACGGCCGCGATCAACCAGCTCCTCGCGGGTAAAGTGCCCACTGGCCTCCTCGAAGAGTAAGAGGGCGACAGTGAAAGCGTTAGAGAGAGAGAGAGAGAGAGAGAGCGACTGGTATTGGATTATAAAAGTTGGATATTATTGCATTTACGTAAAGTTCGTGATCCTGTTGCTGCTGATCATCCGACGATTGCCCAACGAGCTTCTGGGAAGGCGCTGGCTGCCAGTCGATCGGGGACTTGAAAGGCGAGGCTCTCCACTCGCGCCTGGATATCGTCCATAAAGCTCCATGCCGAGCTGATTAATTGAGTGCGTCTCGGTCCTGAGCTTCACTCAGAGAGTGAAGCCATGTCATGCAGTTTTGTGACAGCCTTTGCCTGCCATCATCAGCTGTCGTCATCATCGAATACGGAATGATGGACGTTTGATTACTGCCCATCACTCTTCCTTTCGTCCTCCGTCTTAGCCAATCACGTATCTTACAGAGGCATTTCCCACCAATCATCGAAAACGGATTGTTGCACAATCAATTTGCACAGATTACGAGCCCTCGAAGGCTGAGGAACATCACGCGTCGCAGGACCATTTTGCCCACGCCGAAGAGCTCATTTCCAAATCTCGACCCCCGCGCAGCAGCAGTCAGCACACGCATCAGCCATGGTCCTCGGGTCGCTGCTCACGTCGACGATGCTCCACACGCTGAGCTTCTTGGCGTACTGCAAGGGCTTTGGCGGCAAGAGCGTGGACGTGAACGAGTTCAGCTGGAGCTACATGGAGCGCGAGGGCAAGGAGCAGGAGAAGACGGACGCCGTGGTCTTCCTGCACGGCTTCAGCTCCATGAAGGAGTCCTGGATGCGCGTGGCCACGGGCGTGGACAAGAAGTACCAGGTGATCATCCCGGACTTGCCCGGCCAGGGACGCACGACCCCCGCCGACGCGCTCTTCAGCTACACTGTGGACAACCAGGCGCGTCGGCTGCACGAATTTCTCGAGGCGAAGCTGCCAGCGGATAAGAAGGTCCATCTTGTGGGCTGTTCAATGGGCGGCATGATCGCGGGTGTGTACGCGGCCAAGTACCCGGAGCGCGTGCGGTCGCTGACCATGGTCTGTCCCGCCGGCATCACGATGAGGAACAAGAGCGACGGGCTGCGGATACTTGAGGAGACGGGCAAGAACATGCTGCTCGCGCACGAGGCCGACGACGTCGTGGCGATGAACAAGCTCATCAACCACAGCGGCAAGGACATCCCGCGCTTCGTTGCGTCGATCGTTGGCGCCGAGCGGCTCAAGCAGATGCTCGTGATCGAGAAGATCGTGGCCGACTGCCTCACCGAGCCGACGATCCTGGAGGAGTACCTGCCGCAGATCCGCGCCAAGACGCTCGTGATGTGGGGCAAAGAGGACCGCGTGCTCGACGTCTCGTGCCTCGAGAGGCTCGAGGAGACCATGGCCGTGGACCATAAGCACGTGATCGTGTTCGACAACTGCGGCCACCTCGTGCAGCACGAGAGGTACGAGGAGTGCACGAATGCGATCAACCAGTTTCTCGAAGGCAAGGTGCCCACTGGTATCACTCACATGAAGTAAACGTTAGATAGAGCTTATGACATGAAAGGAAGGTAACATTACCAGCAGAATAGTATTAGATTGGAGCCCTTTTGTATTGATCGCGGTCACTCATTTATGTACCCATTCCATCCCAAAGTGTATCCATCCCAACACAGTCCATTGGATACTTTGTCATTTTGTTCATACTGCCTCATCGAGCAGTGGCATTTCGAATTGATTAGCTCTCTAATAACATACCCATACAAGCACACACAAGACTCATGCTTGCGAGAACCTGGACTTGTGTGCTGGGGACTTGCGCATCATGGGCGACCGCAGATAGGTCATTCCGTGCGAGGGCGTCGAGGGCACGGACGCGTAGCCACTGGCGCCGCCGAGCTTGGCGATGAGCTGCTGCTTCTTGATCTCGCGCGCCTTCTCGTGCTTGCGCAGGTACTCGGTGGACGGGAAAAGCAGCAGGCAGAGCAGCAGCGAAACGCCGTAGAGCACGGTGAGGTCACCGTCAAAGTACGCATTCGACAACGTCACGGCTGGGTACTCGGCGAGGCTCACGACCGAGCCGATGGAGAAGATGATGCCCATGAGCGAGCCCATGTTCTTGAGCCCGAAGGTCTTGGCCGTGAACGCCGACATGACCGCGTACAGGAACGCGCGGTAGCCGGCAAACACGAAGAACGTGAGGCACTGTACGTGCAGGTTCGGCACAAACGCCAGCAGGTTGTACGCGACGCCCAGTACGTTCGTGAAGATCAGCGAGAGCGAGAGTCCTTTCTTCTCGACGATGTGGTCGATCGCCGGCACGAATAGGAAGCCCATGGGCAGCACGAAGCTGAACACTTTCGTGTAGAGAAAATCGTACTGCCGGTCACCGTAGTTCTCCAGCAGCTTGTTCGTCGTGCCGATGTAGATTGTCGCGCGCAGCACTTGCACGGAGGCGAAGACGACGATGTAGACGAACTCGAAGGTCGCTATCTGCTTGTCCATGGCCACGTCCACGAGCTCGAACTCGTCGTGGACGCGCTGCTGCAGCACAAGTGCGCACTGCAGTTCAGAGGCCTCGCGGCTGCCATACGGCAAGGCTCCGACACTCGCAGCAGTGATGACGAGCGGCGCTGAGATGTCGTTGCTCGGGTAGTGCTCGGTCTCTGGCCCTGTCGCATGCAACGGCGCAAGCAGCGACTCGAGCTCGCGGCTGCTGACGTTGCTCTGCGTCTCGGACTCGTCGTCGTCGCCACTAAGCGCGTGCTCGTTCACGTGCCAAAGCGCCACGAGCGCCACGTAGAGCGAGCCAGCCAGCACCGCGAGCGCGATGAGCAGCTGCTGCCGCGTGAAGTCGAAGCTCTCCTTGATCGAGTAGAGCACGAGGAAGACGACGCTGCTGCCGTCAAACAAGCAGCTGATGGCCGCGAGGATCGCCGTCTGGTACTGCATCATGAGGAAGCTCGCGGGGAAGGACGCCATCATCGTCATGCTGCCGCCGAACGCCAGCAGCGTGTACGCCGGCAGGAAGACGTCGAAGTCCTGCGAGTCCGCGAACGCGAGCAGCAGCAGACCCGAGACCTCGATGACCGCAGCGCAGGCGACCGCGATCTTCGGACCTGCGTAATCGAGGAAGAAGCCGATGGGCAGCGCGCCGGCGTTCATCGTGACGGACGCGACGGCGAACATGAGGTTCAGCCGGTTCTCCTGGGCCACGCACGTCAGCGGGCCGTTGTTGTCGTTCGCGGCGTAGTCGTCGCTGTCAAAGTCGCAGAGCTCGACGTACTGCTGCTCCTCCTGGAGCATGAGCAGCAGCGGCGCCCAGCCGAAGACGAGGCCTGTGAGCAGCAGGTCCGAGAGGAACACTGCGAGCACGAGCGCCACGCGCTTGCGCTCGAGCGGTTGGGGTGGTGGGGACGACGCTGCCATTCTGCTACTGCGTATGTATGTCTGTGGGGGTGACGGTACGTCTGCTGCGTGCTGCAGATGCGCGAGTGGCGAGTGCGGAGGTGACCTGGGCGGAAGGAGCGACGGAATGGAAGGACGGGTGGGGGGACGCCGCGCACCACCAGTGAGAAGAAGGCCTGCGTGTGAATGCGAATGGCGAGAGCGCCATGGCTTCTTTGACCAGACAACTCTGATCTACCTGCGATAACGATTTCGATGGGTAAAAGGGTCGACGGTGACATAGCTTGCTGTGTTTGAGATGGTGAATGGTGTGAGCGATGGGATCTGGCTTTCGGGAGGTGATTTCGAGAAGGTTGTCTCCGAGTTTTGCGCATGCATTCACAGAAACGGTTTCCTGGAGGATGTTGCGTGAGTGGGAATTCGTGACGATTGGCTGAAATTCAGGCTCTTTCGACTGTATCCACAAAAGTGCTGTGCATTTTTCAAGCAGCATAATTTGAAGCGGTTTGTCAGCCTAACTAAAAGGTTGCTTGAATGTCGCTTGTTCTGTTTGAGACATGGCCACATCCGAAATGCGGCACTTTCAAAATCAATCATGCCAACCAGCAGCAGCAACGGCAACGGCGGCGGAGCCACCCGCGTCGAGGTCGAGGGCTACGCACTCCAGGTGCGCGCGATCGCGGGCGTCGAGTCGTGCTGCTACGTGGAGTCCGTGGACGTGGCGTTTGACATGGGCTGCTGCGTGCACCAGGCCGCGAACAAGGCGCACGTGTTCATCACGCACGGCCACGCCGACCACATCAGCGCGTTCGCGACCCACGCCGCGCGCCGCAGCCTGCAGCGCATGAAGCCGGCCAAGTACTACGTTCCCGCGCACTTGGTGGAGCACATGCAGGTCGTCATGAAGAGCTACTCGGCCATGCAAGAAGCCGAGATCCGCGCTGAGATCATCCCAGTTGAACCTTTTGAGGATGTCCACATCTCGGCTCAGTGGATGGTCAAGGCCTTCCCGACTGTGCACCGCGTGCCCAGCCTCGGATATATCTTGTATCGCAAGCAGTCAAAGCTCAAGGACGAGTTTGTAGGACTCCCAGGGAAGGAGATTGCAGCGCTAAGGAGAGAAGGACGTGAGGTCACGACCGCCTTCGTGACGCCCGAGATCGCGTACACGGGCGACACGACGTCACAGATCTTCGAGAGCTCTTCGTCATCGCTCGAAGATCCGCTCGGAGGCGATTTGCTCAGGGTGAAGATTCTGATCACCGAGGTAGCTTGGAATATTTGATTGTGCTTCTATCCAGAACCCCAGCCAAGGTGCAAACGAAATTCTAACACTTGCGCTCAAATGCGAACGATCAGGCGACGTATGTGGGCGACGACAAGACGCCGCAAGACGCAACTGAGCGCGGCCACATCCATCTCGACCAGGTAAAATGACCCATCGTGTGTGGCTTGGACCTTCACAGCAACAAGTGGGCGGTGGCTAATCCTTGTGCGGTGGTTGATTACATGGCAGCTCCTTGCGCTTGAGGACCGCTTTGCCCACGTGGGGACCATCGTGCTGGTGCATTTCTCTGCGCGCTACAGTCCTGAGGAGCTCAAGGCGATCATCGCCCGCAAAGCGCCCGCGTCCTTGCGCTCCAAGCTGCGGATCGGGCGATGAGCCGCACTCGATCAGCCACACACACACACACACCGCGCTGAGAAAACGAGGAGCTATAAATAGGTCGTGTTGAAGGAGTGGGAGGAGCGTTTCATTTCGAAGCCACTGGACGCCTGGTGTCCAGTTGTTGAGACTGTGTCATGTGCAAAGGTCAATATGGGAATGGGCCAATGCAGGGCGATGGAGCGATGGAGTGCAGTGGGATGGATGGGAAGGAAGCTTGTCCGATAAATAAATATTAGTGTGGCTATGTGTGTGGAACTAACTTGACTACTGCGACTGGCTCAGTTCCAGAGCTCGGAGAAGTTGCCGAGCGGGATCGGGCGCGAGGCGCGCAGCACGAGGATCTCCTCGCGGATGAGCGGCGGCATGGGCGCGGGCGAGCGGTCCATGGTCTCGGCCTCGACCACCGTGACCTCCTCGCTGAAGCGCACGCTCAGCGCCTTCTTGGATTTCTCGATCTGTGGCTGGCAGTCCGGGTGCTCCGAGCTGTACTTGTGGATGGCGTTGGCCTGCTCGAGCACGAAGCGGCGGCGCTGGCGCGAGATCATGTCGTTCGCGCGCTCGATCTTCTCGAGCACGTTAAGCGCGCGCTCGCACTGGTTCTGCAGCAGCAGGCTGAGCGCGTGGCGGCGCGAGTTCTGCAAGAACGGCACGGCAGACTTCATGCTCGAGCACGCCTGCAGCAGCGGCGAGAGCGACGCGGGCGCGTCCGCGGTCACGTCGGACGGGATCTTCATCGGCGGCGGCGGCGGCTGCTGCTTGCTGCCCACAGGCGAGTGCGGGGACGCCGGGTCCGAGCGCTTGCAGGCCTTGAGGATCTGCTCGAGGCTCAGGCGGTCGTTGGAGGTGGAGCGCGGGCGCTTGAGCATGGAGCGGCGCGGGGACATGGGCTGCGTGAGGGCGGCCACTGGCAATAAGCACGAGGAGCTCATTGTTGGTCGTGCTGTGCGTGTGCAAGGTTGGCTTTTAGGCGAATTCGCGAATGGCTCCTGAGTGACTGCGGAGTGCAAACCACCCAGTCCGTCTGTCTGTGTGGTCCACGGCCTGTTGTTTGTGGTGGGGAAGCTGGCTTCGCGGGGTTGCGGTTCGGTCGTTTGGGACGCGCAAACAAGCCAACAACAACAATTGCACCACACCGAGCCATCCACCCACCTTTTTCGCAGCAACGACAATCACTCACTCGCTCTTTCTGCCGCGCGCCGCCTCTGAACTCAAGTCAAAACTGGATTCGCGATCCGACGACGGCAGCGGTTGTCGCGTGCTTGTGCGCTTTTGTTTTTCTCGCTTTGCAGAAGGAACAAAAAAAAGAGACAAAGGAAGCAAAGCGCCAATCAGAGAGGCGAGCTGGTTTGTGACGATACGTCCCTTTAAAGTACGATTTCCCGCACCCCCTACAAACTTCCAGTCAGCTTGCGCCTCGAATGGAGCCTCCGAGCCAAAAGCTGGGACGAGAAGCATCGCCGCGAGAAGCAAATGGGTGGATGGCCCGGCCATGACCAGTCCTTCCTTGCTTGTCCCTGTCTCGGAAAAGCATTCACTCCTGCCGGCCACTTTTGAGTGGAGGTGCGTTTTTGCTGTTGATTTGAGTCGGGTGGAGAGCAAAATACCCAAAAGAAAGTGCCAGATCAAGCACGACATCGCTTGAATTGTTCTTGACTCAAAATGCGCTGGAGGCGGCTCGACACACAAATCAGCATGGATGGCCAAGCTCTTGCCTGGCGCGGAGGGAGAAGTCGATGGGCACGGAGAAGGCGTCGTTCAAGCGCCAGGAGAGGAGAAGAAGAAAAATAGTCAGACCAAAGGCGCCATGATTTCCAAAAGAATTTGACCAAACTTTTCTCTCCTTCCACTGTCTCTCTGGCATACAGTACCGGTATGGACCCCACAACATCAACAACCTTATCCTTCGTCGCCAAGTGCACAGTTCACTTCCGCGTTCAGTTTGAGCGAATTCGAATCTCCTTTATGGCGCATGTTGACAACCTCCATGCGATTTTGCTTTGCGCGAATGCTTTGCTACCTATCGCGGCGGGGGCGTCACCACCCCAGCGGCGCGCAGCTTCAAGCCCAACATGCAGCCAGCAGTGGCGGAACGTCCATGCGATTGTGCTGCAGCCGGCGGGGCGTCCATGCGATCGCGGTGCTGCTGCCCACAATCCGACTTTGCAAACAACGAGCATAAAACCCGGAGCTGGCAGCACGGAGTCGGAAATCAAGCAAGAAAAGCACCAAACCAGCAGCTACCTGCATTTGGTGGTTTGGTTGCGAGACTTATAGAGCGCCCGCTTCAAGAAGCCATTGCAACCTGCAGCAAGTATCAAGCTGTCACACAACAACAACGCAAACTCAACGACCGCGAGACTTGCGACCTGCCGCAAGCGTGTGCGAGCCTCCACAAAGCCTGCTCGGTTTGGATCGTTGACGTCAAGTTGTCGTTGCGTCACTCGCTTCGGTTACACTCCCGCTTGCTCGAAAATCGAGCTGTGCTGTCGCACGAAGAGCCGCTGGGAAAAATGCCTCGAGTCAACAAACGTGGCTCGCTCGCTCGCTCGGTCAGTTGGGCCGAATGAACTCCATCCCATGCGACACCTTCTTGAGATGCGCGACGGAAAACCGCTCCGCATGGTCGGCAACCGCTCAGCTTGGCTGTTGAGTCCAACACGCGGTTCGGTTCTCCGTCGCGCAAGACGCAAATGTGCTTGCGCGAATCCAAGCAGCGCAAGGCAATGTGCGAGCGACCGAGGCTTCACTGAGCAAACCTCCAGCGGTGACGAGAACAGCAGCTGCCGTCTCGCACACGGTGCAAACGGCCTGCTGGCGGCGGCAGCTTCTCAATTCTGACATGCACCTCGTCGCCCACGCAGTAGCAGGCGCTGCGATAGACACTCGTTCCCGTGCGGCAGGAGGAACTTCGAAGCATACCTCAGCGACACCAGCAACAGCTTTGGTCAAAAAAAATACTCACTCCAAAAAAGAAACGCGGTCGAAAGCTTGCCCGACGCTGCTGCACGCGTGGCGTGTCGAAAAGCAGTAGACAATCGCCGCCGGGGGGCTGCATTGTCTCGCGCTTTTCGAGCGGCTCGTGCTGCCAGGAAGAAGCTGGCGCGAACGGTCGATGTGGTGCTCCGAAAAGCGAACCCAAGTTCAGAGCGCAGCACTCCCCCGATTTTGTGCCACACCATAATAATCGGAGCCGGCATTAAAAATCGCTTTTGTGCCATTCAAGAACGCCTCGTGCTCCTGATTGGCCGAAAAGCGCCCTTCTTTCGCCAGCGACAGCTCCATTTCCGCATTCGCGCCGGCCTTCCCAGCAAAGAAGAGCTCTTCGATCCATCTCTCTGGGTATCTACGTATCTTCGTGCAAGCAACGTAACTAGCCAAGCAGCCAGCATGAGCAACGCGCGCATCGGACAGCCCGTGGGGAAGGTCATCATGACGAACGTGGCGGTCGTGCGCCTCAAGAAAAACGGCAAGCGCTTCGAGATCGCCTGCTACAAGAACAAGGTGCTCAACTGGCGTAACGGCGTTGAGACCGACATCGACGAGGTGCTGCAGATCACGCGCGTCTACGAGAACGTCTCCAAGGTACCTGCGAGCTTTTGTGCCCTCACTACGAATATATGATGTTTGCGCATGCTGGTGCTGACGCCATTGAATGTGTGTGCATTCTGCAGGGCAAGTTCGCGAAGAAGCAGGACTGGGTGGCGGCGTTCGGCGTGCAGGACGACGCGGAGGTGTGCCGCCTGATCCTGGACCAGGGCGAGCTGCAGGTCTCCGAGGGCGAGCGCAAGGCGCAAGTCGAAAAGTGCGTTGAGTGTGTGTGCAGTGGCTGCATGTGTGGTTTCGAATGCGTTGTATCTGATGATGGCGATGCGTTTGCTTATTTGTCAGCTTGTATCGCGATATCGCGACGATCGTGGCGGACAAGTGCGTGAACCCGAACTCGAACCGGCCGTACCCGTTCAGTGTGATCGAGCGGCTCATGAAAGAGATCCACTATGCCGTTGTGCCAAACCGCGCGGCGAAGCAGCAGGCGCTCGAAGTGATCAAGAAGCTGCAGGGCCACATCCCGATCGCGCGCGCCAAAATGAAAATCCAGGTCACGCTGCCGCTTGCCGGCGCCAAGAAGATCAAGTCCACTCTACTGAAAGAGGGCGCCGAGATCCTCGAAGAGAAGTGGAGCGAGCCCACGCGGCTCGTGCTGCTGATTAACCCAGGCTCGTACCGCGTGGTCGACGCGCTCGTCGAGGAGAACAGTGGCGACAGCGGCGTCGGCTCACTGGAGGTGATTGAGCTCAACAACCACAAGGAGGGCGAGGACAACATTGACGACGAGATCAGCCAGAAGATCGACCGCCTCGTGCTTTCGTCATCGGACAAGCGCGCGGCCGCGCCGACGCCGCTGCCCGTGCAGACTGCGACTGCTGCTGGTGGAGATGCTGAGAAGAAGTCGCGTCAGTGCAGCACGTGTGGTGGAGATTTCGGTGCCGATATGGCAAAATACCGCGAGCACTTTCGATCGGAGTGGCATCGCTACAACCTGAAGGTCAAGTCGAAGAAGATGCCGACAGTGAGCGAGGACGAGTTCAACGCGGTGGACCCCGAGGACGTCAAGGCCACGTTCGCGTCCATGTCCTCGTAACAAAGCCAAAGCTGTGACCGACCAACACAAACAGTACGAGACTGAGGAAGTAGGTAGGGTAAATAAATCTGAGGCTTGTACTCTGACTCCTGGGTTATCTGCCTTGCTCTGTGGGTCTTTTGGAGTAGCAAGCGTCGCTAGGCTGCCGCACCGTTGCGCTCCTGGCGACTCGCATTGAAGCTCGTGTCCGCCTTCTTCACGCTGTTGTTGTCGCTGTTGTCCAGCGGCATCGCGACGTACACTTTGCTCCGGTCGAACACTTTGATGGCGTCCTCAATCTCCTGGAGCTTGGCCTCGAGTACGTTCTTGCGCCGGATCTGGCTCGGCGTCTCGATGCGCAGCGGCAGATAGTTCATCTGCAGCCGCGCCTCGTCCAGCGACTTGCGTAGCACGCGCAATGTACGCAGACGCTCGTCTTCGTCCAGTAGCACCATCCCAGGTGGACAGTCTGGGTCGGGGGCGTTCAGGCGGCGCTCTTCTTCCTCACGCGCCCACTGCTCTTTGCGCTCGAGCAGGTACTTTGGGATGCGGCCAAAGTTGCGATTGACGCCATTGTTGCTGCCAGGTTTGTTATTGGACCGCTGCTGCTGGTACTGGTTCTCTCCATTATTTACTGCTGTTGGGTTAGTAGGAGACTTGCGGATCACTTCCCAGGCGTTCGCGTTCACAAAATCCGGTGTCTCCTTCACGCTCTGCGTCCATGCACAACCACTAGTCAGTCAATTAGAGTCCACACGCATGTGAATAGAGCCAACGAGCAATCAGAGACGCACCATTTTGGCCAGGAGCTCTCGGTTGCGCTCTTCGAGCTCGTCCAGCGATGGGACAGGCTCCTTCAGCGGCCGGTGCAAAATCTTCTTCTCCGGTCGAGAGAACGCCGGTGGGAGCGGCGTGTGGCGTACCCACTGATACTGCTCCTGCTGTTGCGGTTGTTGCACGTGTCGGCGGCTGTGCTGGTCAGTGAGTAATGCGGACGCTGAGTCGCCGCGACGCAGGAATTCGTGCTTCTTCTGGTTACTATCGCTATTCTCGTCCTGTGCATAACACAAAGGACGACAGTGCGTTAGACTGACGCATACTGTGACGGTTAGCCCGGCTCGTTCTACATGCGTATACGAACCTCGTGCTTGTACACGCGCGGCCGCACGCTCTTGAACCGCGTTAGCTTGAACGCCTCTCGACGCGCCGCTTCCTGTGTGCATAGTGGTTTTCATACAGTACAAAGCGAACCGATTAGCTCGCTCTGTGCCATACCCAATGCGGTTGCCTCGGCTGTCGGGTGGCGCACAGTACCTCTCGCAGGCGCTGCTCGCGATTCTGCTTCTGCATCTGCTTGAGCCGCAGCTTGTTCTCGCGCTCATAGTCCTTGGGCGTGATGCCTCTCTTCTTGAGCTTCTCTCTGTCCAGTAGCAAGCAAGCAGTCCATTCAGTCAACACCATTCACAAACTAACGTGAGAACATGCCGTCTTGCAATCGTGCACAGCTGCTCACAGAGGCGGAGATAGCCGTTCATAAGCACATGAGTTGAAAGAACATAGCGTCGCGTACCGGTAGCCCTCGTTCGGGTTGAGGATCGCGGCGATGGCCTCGGAGGAGTTGCCGTCGCGCCGCCGGATGCCGTGCGCGAAGGGGCTCATTTCCTCCACTTCCAATCTTCGTTGGCGCTCTTTCGAAAATCGGGAAAAACAAAAAACCGCTGGGACGATACCACACAAAGTACGAATCTGTCATTAACGTGGCCCACAAAGACGGACACAGTCGGATTGTGTGGACCACGTGACGGGTCTACTATTCGAGATGAGTTCAGTACGCGTGCTTCTCGCTCTTGCTGTGTGACTCTTGTCCAGCATGCGAACCCGCGTGCCGTTCAGATCACAACCACCACGCCACCAAGAGCTCCGAGACACGCTCTCTCTCTCTCTCTTAGCCCACACGCAGACCCACAAGAACAGAGCAAACCCCGACAGATAGAAGGCATCCGTGATGACCTCGCTCACGCGTGCTGTGCTGCTGCTGCTCGCGGTGCTGTGTCTGCTGGCAGTGGAGACCGCGCGCGCGTACCAGTGCAGCGCCTGTCAGTACACGGCGCGCAACTGCTCGAGCCTTACAGACAACACTACGAGCGACAGCGTGGCGGTGTGCGACGCCGCGGGGAAGATCCAGGTCGACGACGTGTTCTGCGACAACGACGAGTGCCAGTGCGCGAGCGAGAAGCGCTGCGCGAGCCTCGTGATCGGCTGCACCAACATCTTCCAGGCGCGCAGTCGCAAGCGCTGCATCGGCTCCGACGCCGTGCAGCGCCGCTTCCAGAAGTGCGCGATCGCCCAGGGGCTCACAAGTGCGTTTTCTGTGTCGCTTGTATTACTGCTCTGTCCATGAACCGCATACTGACGTATCGATCTTGTTCGTTCTATATGAACAGCGCTGAACGAGACGAACCTGAGCGCGGACTGGGTCTTCTTCAAGGACTCCTCACGGTGTACTTCAAGCGACTGCGACGCCGTGCGCCAGTTCCACCAGAGCGCTGTCGTGCAGTGCGGGTACCTCATCGTAGCATGGAAGGAGAATTCGACTTCCACCAGCAACAGCTATAGCAGTGACAGCACCAAGACGGTCTACCACTTCATCGTGGACGGCTCGCGCGCGAGCGACATGGCGGCTGGTGTGTTCCACTACCGAGCACCATTCGAGAGCTCGAAGCTCCAGGTGGCGCGCATCAGCGAGTCCAAGGTGCAGGCGTGTTTCTCGCTGCAGACGCGCAACCAGCAGAGCGGCGGGTCCTGCGACGGCTACTACATCGAGTACGACAACACGGCGGCTGTGCAGTTCAGCAACACGGACGACTACCAACTCTCGAAGCTCGACTGGCCGGTCTGGTGCGCCGTGGTCGGCAGTGTCGCCGCTGCGGTGGCTGCGGTCGTGGGCGTCGCCGTCTTCTCGTATCGTCACCGCCACATGGACAGCGGCGACGGCGCAGACGGCGAGCTGCTCACAGATGAGCTTGACGAGGTGGCGAGCCAGAAGCTGAAGAACAAGAATTCGGGCGACGCAAACAAGGCAGGAGCCGCTTCGACCCAGGACCTTCGCCTACGCGCGCTGTCCCCGCTGCAGACCGAGGACGAGCTCAAGGTTGCGAGCCAAGTATAGTAAGAGCAAGCGAGTCTATCTGAGAATGAAGGGTGCCACACAACGCGAAAACGATTTGAATGTATGTATGAGATTGACCCAACGCACTTTCCACCATCCTCTCCCCAATGGGCCTTGATACAATGTACGACAGGTGGCACTCAGCATTATATCACGTTCACTTGTCGACCTCGCACTTCAAAAGTGTCATGAGCTCCTACGAAAGTCAAGTCATCACCCAACACGCACATTAAGATATGATCATCAGCTGCAGCCGGTAGCTAAGATATGAACCGGAAACCAGAGCCTCGTACCGTGACGATAGGGCTCTGCAGGTCGCGCGAAGAGAGCTGCTGCCGGATGCCGTCCGAGATGAGCGGCGTGAGCACGCGGTCTTCCTCGACGACGCAGCGAAAGAGGTCGAGAAAGTGCAGCTCGCCCGAGGACAAATCAAGGTCGCTGCGCTCGCCCTCGGTCTCCACGTGCTGCAGCAGCTCGCCGAGTGCATGCAGCGTCTACATGACATGGAAACATTCGAGGCGTTGAGAGATTTGTGGCCGAGCTGAGGGTTACACTCGAGCATCCTATTGCACTGACCTGGCATTTCTCGAGCAAGTCGGCCTTACGGCAGCGCACGCGTGCCAGATAAAGCTCCTTTTGCGCCTGGTACGTCGGCAGCGACGTGTCGTCCAACAGGAGCAGCGCCAGGCGCTTGCTGAACATCTTCTCACCTTCGGCCTGGTGCAGCGCTGCAGCGAGTTGAAGTGATCGTAACATTGTTGGAAAATAGGAAGATGGGGAGAGAACCAATTTCCATCATTTTGAGCCACTTTTCGATAGCCTTACCAAGTTGCGCGTTGAGCTTGAGTGCGAGGTCCTGACGGGACTTGTGGGAATCGTCGGCGAGCTTAATGATCCCGAAGCGCTTGGCCTTGACCCGCTTCACCATTCTGTGTATGTCCAAAGGTTAGCATCGGAGTTCTCACAATCACAGCCAACGGCCATCATAAGACGTACTTGCGGCGCAGCGTCTTGCCCATGGCCTTCTCGATCGTGATCTCCTCTTTCTTCTTGTGGCGCTCGCGCTGGCCTGCGCGGCTGTTCTGCAGCGCGCCGGACTCCAACTTGATGCACCGGCAGCCATTTGCGTCTAACGTGTAGCACACGCCACGCGGCGTGTTACGGACTATGGTAGCTGCTGCTGATGAAGAATGGTCTACTCCATTGGCGATCAGTGCCTTTGCAGCCATTGCCACACCTCCCGCAGCTGACACAACGTTTGTCTCCGGCTCAACGTCAAAGAACTTGAGCGCGGGCACTTCGCGGATCATGCGCCGCGAGAGGATGCCCACGACGTGCGCCGACTGGATGCCGTTGTCCTTGCGCAGCTTGTTGCCGTTCATCATCGTGAG
>JAASFQ010000710.1:0-15729 GCA_023333845.1 Globisporangium polare | reverse complement strand
GAAACAAACAGCTCAAACCTGCGAGCAGCAGCACTCTCCAAATCGACTCTCAGCTGTGCAAGCAAGCGCCAAGAAGTCAGCCACACACCCAAACGTGATTAGTTCGCCCACGACTCAAAATTACGAGTGCGGCATTAGCACTGCTCCGCGCAGAGAAGGTTGGTGGATCACCAGGAAATCTATCAACTGCTCACGTTTGACACTCTTATCATTTATTCAAAAGGCAACGAGGACTCGAAGCCGTTTTGCATCATGTGTGCACACTTGGACCAGCTCGCGCGCTCCATCTCGTGGGCAAAGAACTTTGGGAAAGCAAAAGCACTTCCAGTCGCTTGCATATCGTCACGACACGTAGAGATTCGCGATTTTGTGTGTACCTACTGCGCGACGAAGTCTTCGGTGGACGCGGGAATCCACGAGACGTTCGGGATCTCCGGTGCGATGAGCGTCACCGGCAGGTGCAGCACGACGTCCGGGCACCACGGGATGTCGCACTCGACGTTGATGCGGTACGAGCACTGGATCAAATTGCCCGTCGTCGATGGGTTCAGGAACTCCCCATGGTCGGAGGCCAGTGGCAGCGGCTGCGGCTGCGAGGACGACGACTGCGCCGCGACGCCCGGGAACACGCGCGAGGCGATCTCGCGCGTGAACTCGTGGAAGCCGCCGTGGCTCAGGCGCAGCTTGATGTCCTGGTACAGGTGGCAGTGCATGGCCGAGATCTCGACGCTCGAGTTGTTGTTGATCTGGCACTGGATCTGCGCCACTTCACCCGGCAGGTACACGTTCTTGTCCATCGCGACCGCGAGGTTGCATGTGCCCTTGTTGAGGCAGCAGAGGAAGTTGACGTTCTGCGTGGTCGAGTCCTCGCTGGGGCGGATGAGCTGCATGTTGCGCTCGTGCACCGCGAGGTTGCAGTCCGCCTTGAGGTCCTTGGAGAAGAAGCCGCCGACGTCCAGCGTCGCCTTGAACTTGTACTTGATCTTGGCCTTGAGGTCGTCCACGAAGCCCGATGAGTACGACTCCAAGTGGAACACGCCCGGGAGCTCCACGGGCAACTGGTACTCGAACGGGTACATGTAGTGGCCCGGCATGTACTCTTGCGGGATCGCACAGATCACGATCTAGATGTGTGTGTGAGAGAGTGGGTCGTTTATAACAGAGACTCGGTCAGTGTTAACAGATCGATACAGCTCCCAGTGGAGATAGACTTTACCGATTACCTTTTGCTTGAAGAACTCCTTCTCGTCGTCGTGGTCCTCGTACTTGGTGATCGTGTTGCCGTCGCCGTCGCTCTCGTTGCGCGACTCGCGCCACTCGACCTTCTCCTTGCCCGTCGCCTTGAGCACCAGCGCTATAGAGAGAGAGACGCACAGTAGCAACAGCAGTACAGCCGTCAGCATCATGTCATAAGACGCGCGCGCACACACACACACACACACCGCCGCACTGAGGCGGCGTCTACTCCGAGACGCACCGTCGCACTGGATGGGCTCGTACACCTCGACGTAGATGGTGCCGCGCACGATCTCGCCGGCCACGTACGACGGCTTCTCGACCGAGATGCCGATCTTGCCCTTCTTCCCGAGGCCGAACGCGCGCGCCATTTTGCCCATTGCTGCTGTCTTGCGGTGCTGGCGAGGAGGAGGCGCCTTGTGTCTTGGTGCTGAAATCGGCGAATGGCTCGAGCGAGCGCAACAAATCCGGACCGCACTTTTAATCACGAGCGAGAGTGATGGTCGTTCGGGTTGAAAGCAGACGAGGGTGCGCTTGCGCAAGAAGTTCGCGGCGAGAGGGAGGGCCGGAGCCTGCGCGCGCAAGCAAGTGTGTGTGGGGGGGGGGAGAGCTTGGCGCGAGCATGCATGCGTCGCCATGTCGTGTGCGCGAGGAAGCGCAGCACGACGACGCCGCGAAGTTTGGGCAAGTCGGCTCCGCGACTCTCTACGTTAATGTTGTACCCACGGCGAAAGATGCCGTGTTTTGTTAAATTCATGCTCTATTAATACAGGAAGCCGGCTCTGGACCTCGAGCGTCCGCAGAGCCGCACTCGTTGCGGAGCGACGCGACAGAAGGTTTGCTGCCTGCGCGATCGCCATCCCAAAGCCGCGTGACGCTCGCTCGCCCTGCCGTTTCCAACACCAGGCTGCCGTTTCCAACACCAGGCTGCAGTTTCCAACACCAGGCTGCCGTTTCCAACACCATGCTGCTGCCGCTCTGACTCATTTTCCGAGAGTCCTCGCTCAATCAGCTGGGTCTGGATTGTTCTGCGCCTGCTGCAGAGGCACGTCAGAACCAGATGCGAGGAGGCGTCCTCTCTCTCTCTCTCTCTCTCTCTCAATTGCCCCAAGCGAGGTGCTTGGGCGTGAGCTTCGCAGTCCCCCGCCCAATGGCTGCTGTGGGGTGGCGCATGTCTGCCAATCCAAGTGCACGCGCATGCACTTGGCTGGCAGACATGCGCACCAAGCAAACAAGCAAGTCCGACTCGCGTGAAGAATACGCTCTTGATCATTCAATAAACAACAACAACCAATAATTCACAGCATCGTGCACAATAATTTCGACATGGAAAGACCGACTGGCTGTCCACTCCGCTTGGCTAATGGTGTCAGCAGCAGAGCAGGTCGTAGAGCATCTCGGCGCACTCCTCGAGGCTCGGGGCCTTGCTCAGGTCGTCGAGGATCTCCATATCCATGGGGATGAGTTCGAGCTTCACGTCCTCCTCGTGGCTTGCGGTGGTAATAGCGGCGTCCAGGGTCGCTGCCGAGGCCTGGGAGAAGATGGCGCGCGTACTTGAGACAGGTGTCTCAGTGGTCTTGGGGGAAATATTAGACTTCGAGGCTTTAGTGGCGCGACAGCGGGTGCTGCTGCTGGCAGTCGGCTTGCGCCCTCGAGTGGAGGCTCCCTTGACGAGGAACTGGGCCGCGGCGTCGATCGTGCTCTCTGGGTTCGGGTCCTTCAGCAGCGCAAGCAGTGAGCCAGTTGCCGCCAGGCTTGTGGTATCGCTAGTGGTGGCCGTAGCAACCTGCTCTTGCTGTTTCTGTTGCTTGTTCCGCAGAGCTGAAGCCGCTCGTCGTGTGGCAGGCGGGTACAGTGCCTGCGGACTCGTGGTCACGGCGTCCACCTGCGCTGACAATGCGCGCATGCGCTCCTGCACGAGTGACTCCTCGGTGATGCGGTGGCCGTAGTGCATCCGCATGAGCGCCTGCTTGGTGCGCAAGCCACGCAAGCGACGTGCAGCTTTCTGGCGGTACTTTTGCGCGTGGGTCATCGTCTGGCGCACCGTGCGCGTGGCCACGTGGGCCGCGACGAACTTCCACGGGCCGTTCGCGTAGATCTTGATGGCCTCGAGGAAGCGCGCGTGCTCCTCCTTGGTCCAGACGCCCGTGCCGACCGTCGTGCCGTCCTCGTCCTCGTTGTCCTCGCATTCGGTGCTGTTGTCGTGCTCCATGTCCACGTCAGTGGCTTGTGCGGCGGGCTCGCGCTTGCACTTGGGCTCAATGCCGTTGCTGCTGCTGTTCTGGCGGAAGGCCGAGAGCTCAAAAGTGAACTCGGATTGCTCGCTGGGACGCACAGTGGGGGTAACGAGGCACATGGTCGGTTGGTTCTCGTGGCTGGTAGCTCCGTTCTGCAGCTGCTGGTTGTAGTTGTTGCTCATGCGCAGCAAATTGGATAATGCGGCTCTGGGCACGCAGCACTCTCGGAACACAAAGCTGCTGACCATATTGTGCGGCGGGAAGGCAGCCTCGTGTGTAAACAAGCGAGCAGGTGTTGTGTCTCTATATCAGAGCCCCATTTGTTGACGTGGCTCGAAAAGAAGAAGATTATAACGAGGGGAGAAAGAGCGCGGCTGTTTCAGCATTCGCGTTTGTGGGAACGCGGGCGCTCACTTCAAGCAGCGCGCTCGCAGATTTTGATTGCTTGCGTTTTAGTGTTTGTGGACGCGACTCGTCGGCGGCGGCGTTGGAAAATCAGACACTCAAGCCAGCGAGGAGGGCTCGAGCAAGCGCCGAGAGCAGCTCAAGGAGCGTGCTGCGATGGCCCGCTCCGCAGTTGTTTGCTTCCTTGCGCAGCGGTGACCCTGAAATCAGCCCTCCAAACTATTTCAGTGGCTTTTGGCCCGCAACCTGCCGCGCCCGAGCGTCCGATAGGCTCCCAAGCAGCTGGAGTGTCCTGCAAACCAGCAGCGACACAAGCCTGCAAGCGAGAGTCCAGACGTCCTTGCTTCAGCCACACGTCAGGCGCAGCCAGCATTTCAACAGCGCGTGCTCAGGTCGCTTGAGAAAAGCACTCGCCCAGCTGCTGCAGTCCATGACGACGCCCCGTTGCCACCTGGACTCTCTCACCGCCACGAGCCTTCCTGGCCACGCATTCGCTGGGCGCGCTTCAAGCTTCCGGCCAAGTGTCCAGCGAGCTGAATGGGACGGACGGTCGGTCGGTCGTCCTGCGCGTCAGGAGCAGACGGCGATTCGGCTGGCGAGTTGTTGAAGCCGGCTGGCTTCCGGTGCAAACGTCGCCGACGGGACATCTGTGAATCGCTGCACCCGCACACTTGATGGGTTCGGTGCTGGGAAGTGAGCGTCAAGACCGCCGCGCTCTCCCGTCAACGTGTATACGCCTTCACAAATGATAGCTGGAGCGGATTCACTGACGGCGCTCTCAAGAGCCGCGAGTGTGCTCGCTCGGCAGTGGGACTGGTTTCTTTCCAGCGCTCGAGATCATTGTGGAGCAAACCGACCAACCGACCAACAGCGGCACGCTCGGCGCGCATGTTTCATTTTATCAGCAAGTGCAACTTGCTCTCTTGGGTACAGAAATAACCAGGCCAAATTTTCAGCCGCCGGCACTCGTAATTCGTCATTTGACTCGCTGGCGAACGCACGGGGGCCGTGCAGTGCGGCTCGCAGTGCGGCTCAGACACGCTCGGAGCAGACCACGGAGGAGAGCGAGCGAAAGCACTCTGGAGCCGCTCGCCGCCAACGCTCGCTTCCGCATGGTCACTCTCGCGCTCGAGCGGCTGGCGGCCACACACTTTCGACCACAAGCAGAAAATCACCTCAAAATTTCGAGCTGCCAGTGGATATACCAATCAAATTAGAGAGGGCGAATCTCACCGCGAAAGTGGTGGTCTGTTATATCTCTTCGAGTTGATTGGCTGCCGTCGCGTCAGCAATCGGGCGGCAGCGCCAAGTGGATTTTCCACTGAACCGCTCCGAGAGAGGGTTCGGAGCAAGATACAGAGGGGATCGAGGGAGCCTTCCATTTCAGCGCGTGCAAGAGTATTGCCATCCTCCCCCTCTCCTCGAGAGTGTGTGTCGCTGGCGCGACGACAGGTGACTCGGCCTTTGTATGCGCTGGTCCTCCCGTCCCCGGGGACTCGAGGGAGGACCAGCGCATACAAAGGCCGAGTCACCTGTCCTCCGCTGGGAGAGGCATCCCGCGCGGCTTTCCCCATGCACGCAGCAAGTATGCAAACATGGGGACTGTCCGGATGGACTCACGTGGTATCCGGATTCACTCCTCCTGGTCTCGCTCTCTCAGACGGCGAAGTCCCGGACCAGCTTTGCTCAGTTGATCCCGACAGCCTACCAGTGGAGCCCCGGCGCCGGCCATGCTTCAACGCAGCCTAGAACTGCTCGTCAAACTCATCGACTCATTCAGTCTCGCCCAGCGTGGTGTCCAGCAAGCTGAGCCTCGCCAGCCCCCTCACAACGAAGCTTCCTTTTCGTCTCCCACTGCCGTGTGCGTTGCGCGATACCCACCGCTGGCTGTTTTAGCAGAAAGACGATCCCAGGCAGTGCAGATCCAACCCCCAGCGCTCTGACGCTGCCATTTTGACCGGCTCGCCGCGTTTGCATCTGCTCTCGCAGAAAGCCGATCCATTGCGCGCGGAGTTGGTCCTCGAACGGCTTCATCCAGCACACATCTGCCTGCTGGCAGACCGACGTGTAGCCGGGTGGCGTCTTCCACATGATGGCGCTGACAGATGCAGCGTAGTGGCGTACCGGCTGCGTCCAGTGTCACCTGAAGCCGTCGAGCAGGAGAAGGACGGACTCGCCCACGTCTGGACGCGAGCCGATGTGCGTCGCGAGGAACGTGGGCTGCAGGCTGGAGTTCCACCACACTGTCTTGTTGCCGTGCACGTGCATCGTCGTGCGCTCCTGGTTCTTCTGCTTTCGCTTCCATAGCCGCACGCCGAAGCCGTTCCGTTGCACTCGGTTCTCCTCAGCAACCGTGGGAATCTGCGACGGGACGGACTTGTAGACGACCATGGGTGGGTACTTGCCGCCGTCTGAGTCAGCGAGTAGCATGGCCGTCACACGCTCTTTCTCCTTACCCCCACAGCGAACGCAAACGGACTTCTCTCCTGTCTTTGTGAGCGTGCGAGTTGGTATGCATTTAAAGAAGCAGGCTACGATACCGTCAGTACGAGTGGCAACGAGGCAGATCGCGCACAGACGGAACAAGACACACCTGTTTGGTTCGCATTGTAGATCTCCAAGACGCCAAGGTCGCTCGCCATTTGTCGGACCGTCTTCCGAATCTCGACCGCCACTTGGTCAGCGTTGGCGGGTGTGCTCTGTCCTTGGCCTGTGTGCGCGCGCATGCTGAATCGATGTCGGCTCTTGAACAACTTCAGCCAAAGTGGTCGAGGCAGTGAAGCTTGTTACTCGCTCGCTCTCGCCGCCTCTAGCGCCTTCAGCTGCACCACCGTTGCGGCGACAGGCACGCCGAAGTCATGCAGCTTGTTCACCCAGGTGACAATCACGCGTGCATCGTCAGCAAACAAAACGGCCACGACACCAAGACTGCGAGCATTCTACTTCTCTGCTTGTGCAGGCGACGCACACACGTGTTCGAGCGCCTCTCTGCCTCGTCTCCACTGGCAGATGAGCTTCCTGCGACTCCGAAGACCTGCTGCAAGTCGAATTGGGATTGAGTTTATGGACGACTGCAGACACATCGCCAGCCTATCAAAGCTTGTGTCCACAGCAAGCTTGTGACGAATGCAGTGCTCGCGTTCTTGTTCCTGAGCCGTCCCGGTCCTCCAAGTGGCTTGCGCACCATCGCTGATCGGGCAAAATGAGTGGGCGGAACTGATGGATGGACTCAGCTCAAGCGTCTACGAACGAGGCTGCAGTCATTGTGGAGGGGCGTGAGCACTGCCACAAGCCACATAGAACTTCTCATGCATGCGTGAAGCAACCACCTCGTATTCGATTCAGCAGTTGCTCTACAGCATGCAGCACCTGACTAGCGGAATAACCTCACACAGTGCTTCCAAATTGCTTTCTTCACGAGCAGCTAGAAATCCACCGCACAGGTGATCAAGACTCGTCGTTCGAGATGAAGCCCCCCCAAGAAAAGAGCATAAACCGACTTGGCTGCGGAGTGCGTGGGGCGGAACCACGTCAGAGAGAGTGCTGGTTGGCTTTCAGAAGTGCGTCTTCGGCGTGAGCGACCATTACCAGCATGAAGCTGAAGAAGACGAGCAAGATAGCCTGAGAGCTAGCAGTGCTGCATAGATGAACTGGAGGCCGTGAAGGTTGCAGAGCGACTTGTGCGCAACGCCAGTAGTGGCCTCTTTGCAGACTTGGATCCCAGTAGATTTGTATGGTCGCGTAACACCAATACAGGAGTTTTGAATGGCATCCCGAGCGGCCCAGTTCGGAACCATTCAGGTGAGATCCAAGGAAAGTAATCCGAGGGACTGGCAAAAGCTCCAGCATTGGAACGCTGCGCCGGCGCTTGCTGTTCCCTGTAGCGTTTTCGTCGCGCGGCCAGGCTTTGTCTGCACCTTGAAACTTCAGCGCATTTATCCTTTCGTCGTTTTTGGCTCCACGCAAATACAGCAAAGCTATAAATCTCTTGATTCTTTTTCAGGCTGGACTTTTACTCGGTGGGGTTGTGAGCATGTCATAAGGGACATCCGCTCTTCAAGGCATTCAGCACGGTGATGTCCACTTCGACATGTATTGTACCGTGCTGTACAGGCTCCAAATGCATGTGGTCCACAAGTGCGCATGGAGCATCGAAACCGCCGGCACAGTGTACCGCTTCCAGCCGTTAGACTCCGCCCGTCTCTCGTCCGCTTGTTGCGCGTCCAGGTTTCGACTCCAATTGATACCGCCAAAAGACAACCGAACGACCCGCCGCTTTCCAAGCCATCTTCCGTCGCCCCAGACAGGCTCGCTATTCCCAGTCTCTCCCCTACACGCACACGCAAACGCACACGCACGCACGCACGCATAGCACAGGACGATGGACGAGCTCTGGCGCTCCGAGGACGCGGCCGTCGCGGAAGTCCCCGTGAGCGGCAGTGCACATGACGCGCACGCCTCCAAGGACGCCAGCGCCATTGAGCTCAAGGAGAAGCTCAAGGAGGCGGAGAAGACGGCGACGACGGCCGAGACCGAGGAGCAGCAGCTCGAGCAGCAGCTCACTGTCCTGGCGCCCAGCAGCCCAAGCAGCGCCTCTAACGCCAAGAAGAAGAAGAAGCGCCAGTTTGACGAGGTGGAGCCCGTGGTGTGGCACCTGAGCCACCGGCCGTCGGGCGAGAAGACGCGCAAGAAGCTCACGTTGCGCGACGACATCGCGCAGATCGGCTTTGGCGGCTGCGGCGGCATGTACAACTACTTTCTGGGCGTCGCGAGCGTGCTGCAGGAGGAGTACGACCTCGAGAACGTCATCTTCTCGGGTGTCTCGGCCGGCTGCTTCCCCGCGATGGTGCTCGCGCTCGGCATGGACGTCAAGGAGTTCTTCTTCAAGGAGAACATCCCGCTCATCGAGCACGCGGCGACGTGTTCGTACTCGGGGCTGGGCAAGTGGATCCCGCTGGTCAAGGCCAACACGCTCAAGATGTTGCCCAAGGACGCGTACAAGATGGCCGACAAGAAGCTGTACTTCTCCGTGACCGAGATCCCGGCGCTCAAGAACCACGTGATCACGACGTGGGAGAGCAACGAGGACATGGTCGACTGCATGCTCTCGTCGGGCCACGTGCCGCTCTACACGGACTCGCTCGTGGCCAACTACCGCGGGAAGAAGTTCGTGGACGGCGGCCTGAGCAACAACTTCCCCATCGTGCACCCGGACCGACCGCACAAGATGCTGCAGATCTGGAAGTGGCGCTGGATCTCGCCCACGTGGGTGCTCGTGACCACGTCGGCCGACTGGGCGCTCGAGATGTTCCGCATGGGCCGCGAGGACGCGCTCAAGCACTTGCACGAGATCGAGGACGCCTTCTTCCCCAAGCACGCGGCCAAGCGCACCAAGCTCGCCTGAGGTTTTGGTGGCTTTTGAACAACCAAGCCGTCGGCCCTTTTGAATACCAGGAGGGTGGGCGCCTTGGAGAATCTGGATATTGCATTTTTGGATCGTGTAGCGTGCGCATATGACGAGATAGAGACCTTGCGGGCGGCTGATATGCATATTGAGAAGAGAGAAGGAGAGCGGAACCCCCAAGGATATCAACAAGTCAGCATGCTCACATGAGGAAATGCGCGCGTTGCTTGTCAAAAACACAACTGGATTGGCTGTGAGAAGGCGCGCGACGACGTTTGACTTTGAATGCGCAGGTACGACTGAAGAACGTCTCGCGGTGTCCAAGAGCTCTCTGAGCTGAGTATGCGTGCAAAAGGGCTTTCCGTGCTTGTTGAGAGTAACGTGTCGTGACGCCATCGCCCATGCCACGCGAGCGAGCGAGGAGAGAAAACAACTCAGCATGTTGGCTCTCCAGCTCAGCTCCGCATCATATCAAGTCCAGAGGATTTCGAGCTGCTTGTGGTAGGAGTTTGTCGACATATGAAACTGCGTTTGCCGGAAGCTGGAGTGCATGTTCTGCGACAACCTTTCGCCATGAAACCCTCTCGAAAGCGATTGGATATTTCCCCTGCTCGCACCCAGTTTTCCGCACGCAGAAGGGCATCCAGCAGCAGGCGCCATGAGCATGAAGATGCTGGACGAGGACATCCACGTCGCAGACGGCGACCCACAGCAGCCGCCATCGCACACAGGGGCGACTGCGCCTGCGACAGAAGAAAGCAGCGGCGGGGGACAGCGCGACTCGCGCCTCGGCAGTCGCTCTCGGCTGCTCAAGCAGCGCAGCAGCAGCTCGAGCACGTCCGCCCCGTCGAGCTCGTCGTCGCAGCGCAAGAAGCGCGAAGGAAGCAACAGCAGCAGCAGCGGCGGCTCGGGCGCGCCTGCAGCAGCAGGAGCAGGAGCAGGAGGTAGGCCACCTAGAAAGCCCGTGCTCCCCTTGGGCATGCTTTCCTTGTCTGCTGCGGGTCGGGGAGGGGCGGACGACGACGACGACGACGCCATGTTCACTCCTCCTTCGTCGTCTATGGCGCAAGTTAACTCTACTACTTGTCTTGTCGCGCATCCCGTAGTGCGTGACGGAGACGATGATGAAGACGACGGCGGTGGCGGCGGCAGTGGCAGTGGCAGCAGCGGTGGCACTGGGCTTCGCGGGAAGGGCAAGGACGCGCGGCGCCGCAAGAGCCAGCCACGGAAGAGCGGACCCACGGAGATCTCGGTCGACATCGTCAGCAAGCACGGCCCGAGCTACACGTCGCCGCCGCGAGCCGCGGTTGAGGGAAAGTTCCGGTACCTGAAGCCCGAGGAGATCCAGCGCGGGCGTCTTCCCAAGTACGATTTTGCCGTGATCGCGAACCGCAGTGTGAAGATGCCGAGCCGCGTGGGCCAGTTTCTCAGCGATTGTCTATGCTGCTGCTGTTCGTCTGGCGGTAGCAGCAATAGCGCATTCAGTGAGAGCAACAGCCACGAGCGCATGGGGTTCCGTCGTCTGTGTCTCGCGAACAGTCCGCTGCTACGCGAGAGTGAAGACGAGCACCGCCGGATCGTGGACAAGCTGTGCGGCCAAGGGCTACTAGTCGATATCATCGACGGGGGGCATTCGAAGGGCGAGATGAACTCGGCGTACTTCATTTTGCTCATCCGTGCGGCAGACGAAGTCGTCAACACGTACGTGGACCGATTCCGCTTCCACCTGTGGCTAGAGCATGGCGCCGTCGCTGACATGGAGCATGACATTGTCGGCCGCAACGACCCACCGACCCCCGCCGAGCGCGTTCAGATTGTCGACTACATCATCGAGCAGCGGGCGAACATCACGACGCGAGATCCGTGGATTCACGACATGTTCCCGATGCACGACAAGCAGTTGACGGACAAGCTGATTTCCAAGTGGATCACGTCGTGGCGCGTCGTGGAGCTGGTCGACAAGAAGATTCTGAAGCAGCTGCGCTACAACTTTGGTGAGAAAGTGTCGTACTACTTTGCGTTCTTCAACTACTACAACCACTGGCTGATCCCGATCGCCGCGATCGGAATGCTCCTGCAGATCATGCATGGGTTCATCTCGACCGAGACGTACATGCGCATCCTGCCGTTCTGGGGGATCGGAGTGTCAACGATCTGGTCGTTCACGTTCCTGAAGACGTGGGAGCGCAAGAACGCGTCGATGCAGTACGAGTGGAACAAGAAGCTGCACGTGAAGCAGATCGAGTACGCGAACAAGTATTTCTATGGCGAGAAGAAGGTGAACTCGCTCACGGGTGAGATGGAGACCGTGTACCCGGCGTGGCGCCGCATCCCCAAGTACCTGTGTGTCGGACTGTTCATGCTGTTCCAGATGGTGATCATGCTGATCCTCGTGGCGGTGTGGGTGACGATCTACGAGATGCTCAAGGCCAAGTACCCGGAGAGCCACATCTTCTCAACCCAGTGGTTCCTGATCCTGCTCGAGGGTATGGTGTTCGGCATCTTCGTGGACGTGATCCAGTGGAACATCGTGGTGACGAAGATGGGGGCGCTTTTCACGCACTGGGAGAACTACCGCACGGAGGAGCAGTACGAGCGCGCGCTGATTCGCAAGCTGTTCCTGTTGGACTTTTTGAACTACTACACGTGGTTCTTCTCGCTCGCGTTCGTGTTCGTGATCCCGGGCTTCGGCGACTACCTGACGAACTCGCTGAACCACATGACGTTCGGCGACGCGATGAATTGCTGCTTCGGGCCATACGTGGATCAGCACGGCGTGTGCATCATGTGCCCGCTCGGCCCGAAGGATGCAACGTGCATCGAGTGCGTCGGGTACTTCACGTTCGACCGTCATCACGTGGACCTGAGTGCGATGTTTGTGACGCCGATCGTGGTGACACAGCTGCTGAACATCGTGCTCGGCGTGCTCATGCCGAAGCTCGTGCGCATGCGTCGTGAACACGCGCAGGGGTCAGCGGACGCAGAGGCGCAGAAGCGCGTGATGGACGCGGGCTCGATGAAGATCCTGGGCTCGCTGGATTACGAGGACAAGAAGTCGTCGCAGTTTGGCAACAAGTCGAACGCGCGGTACCTGGAGTACACGGCGTCGGAAATCGAGGTGCTGAACAAGAAGGCGCGCGAGATTCTGTTCGACAGCGAGCAGGACAGCTACGACCCGTACAACGACTTCCACGCGCTGACGGTGCAGTATGGCTTCACGGTCATGTTCTCGATCCTGTGGCCGCCGATGCCGTTCGCGTGCTACTTGATCAACATCCTCAAGTTCCGCACAGACGGGTACCGTCTCTGCAAGACGCTGAAGCGGCCGATTCCGCGCCGCGCGAACGGCATTGGCGCGTGGAAGGGCATCTTGACCGCGTACGCGTACATTGCGGTGATCGTGAACGTGCTCTTGATCTGCATTTCCACCGGTGCACTCGAGTTCTTTGACGACACGTGTGTGCGCGATATCCGCAACCAGCTGGAGAAGCAGGGCAAGACGATGAACGACTTCGTGCTCGGACCCGACTTTGGTTGTCTGCACGTGACGTGGCGGCTGCTGATCATCCTGATCTTGGAGCATTTGCTGATCGGTGCGGCGTACTTGATCATGACGCGCGTGCCGAAAGTGCCGAACTGGATCAACATGGTGATGAATGCGCGCGAGAACCAGTTCAAGGAGCTGTTGCGTGACCACGAGCACGATCTGTTCCCTCCGACGAATGGAAAGAAAGAGCTGAGCAACAGTCGACGCAAAGAGGGCGGCGATGCGAGTGGCGACGATGGCTCGAAAGAGAAGGGCGTGCGGTTGTCGGAGTCGCGCATCGACATTGTCGGCCTCGTCAGTCGCGCGAACCGCATCCCGGCGGGGATGGAGAATGAGTTCATCTCGCGCAACATCTCGATCGAGTCGGTCACACCACAGTCGGAGCGCGACATGAGCGACCTGGAGGTGCCGAGCAGCGATGGCTACCGTTCCAAGGCGCGAGAGCAGCTGGCGCGCCAGTGGTCGGCCGAATCGGACTAGAGCTGTCGACGGTAATCAAGAGAAGAGCGAGGAAGAAACAAACCGAGACGGACCATTCTCCGGTGTGCTTGTGCGTACGGTGCATGGACTCTATGCATTTGATTTAACATTCATACACATGTGCATATTCCTCTCTCGCCATGAGCGAGAGAGAGCTGTGAGCTTGACTCTTTGGCGTTCTTTCGGTTTCTCTAGGATCTATTCGTCAATGATGTAGTGACCAGGTGCGTCGAAGACCAGCTCTCGAAGTCCTAGTTTGCGGAACTGGTAGCCGCGCATGGCGTCGATCGGGTCGGTCTCCGCGGTGATCTCCACGCCTTCGTAGATGTACCCGGCATTCTGCACACTGAGCGATCGGATCTCCACGATTGCGTCCTTGCAGGCCGAGATGCGCAGAGCTCCATCGAGAGCCAACTTGTAGATCGTGACGGCCCCGGTGCCATCGACAACGAGCGTCGAGCGTTTGGAGATGCGAACGTCCGCAGGCGACGGGAATCTGGAGTGCAGGATCGACTGACTCGGCGCAAAGCTTGGCGCGAACACGAGCTGTGATCCCCCGCAGTCGAGGGGGATGCCCAGCCACTCTTGCTTCTCGTCAACAGAGCCCGTGCCACCGAACGCTGATGGACTGCCCAGCACTGCTGCGAGCCTCTCTCGGTTGATGGCGAAGAGGTCGTGCTCAGCTGAGCCGGCACACTGCGGCGGGATGTCTTGCTGCGCCTTGGCGCGTGCACTGTCGACGTCGTTCTTGCAAGGCGAGTAGACGAGCTCCGGAGGAAAAAGCACGAGGCCGATGCGGCTCTGCTGCAGGTTCTGCTTTGCCAAGTGGCCAGACGAAGATGCTGCTGATGCAGAGAGAAGGTCGCGGAACTCGACGAGGAGCTTGGGGTAGTCCTGCATCATGCACTCAAGGCGCGCGGGGGACTTGAAGCTCCTGCCGTCGCTGCGGTACTTTGGGTTGAAGAGCTCCGGCACGAAGCCCTTGGAGGCGTTCAAGATCGTGTTGTAGGACGCGAGCTCGACCACAAAGTGGTTGATGTTGCCAGGGAAGAGCGAGAAGTTGGTGCTCGGGTCGTTCGCGTCGCCGTCGGGGAACTGGTCGTGAGCCTTCGTGCGCAGGAACTGGTCGAGCTCGTGGTACTCGACGTTGAGCAGCGCGGCGACCTGATCGCCCCCGTCATCCTCACCGTTCTCATCAGCTTGTGGTGGCTTAGAGAAGCGTACGACGGCACCCGAGGCGTCCTTGGCCTTGCGCTGCACGCTCGTGAAGTTGAACGCCCACTGGTTGCGCACGGACGCGCCGAGCATGGGCAGAAAGCTGTTGACGATGAGGAAGTTGGTGTCCTGGAAGAAGTGCACGTACTGCTTACCCTGCTGGAGCCACGCGGCCGCGAGACCGCTGCTGTGCAGCAGCGAGTGCACGTCGCCGTGGCCATGCGGCTTCATGATCATCGCCTGCTGATTGTCATTGTCATCGTTCAATACAAGCTCGAGAGCCAACTGCAACTGCTGGTCATGCACCTGCAGACACGGCACCTTCTCTTGCTTGATGAGCGCGACCTGCTGCTGCTCCATGCCGAAGAACGCGTTCGCCACGAGGAACTCCCACGTGGCCTCGTGTGTCACGTCCGACGTCATGATCGCCAACGGGACGCGGACATTGGCAGCGGTATCACTAGCATTCGCCAGCGCCTGCAGCGCCAGCAGGTGCTGGATGTACGTCTCGAGGTAGCTCTTGCCTGTGAGCGTCTCGACGGGCAGCTTGAGCTTGATACCGGCGTACCCCAGTCTCTCACCCAGTCCGCCCGCGACGACGACGAACGCGCTCTTGCCGATGTGCTGCAGGCCGACGGCCTCGAGGTCGCGGTAGAGCGTCGAGTCGAGCTGCGCCACGCGAAGTGGCGCGTCCGCCCCAGTGACGTCGTCTGTGGAGCGCGGCACGGACGGGAGCCAGTCGGCGTACTCGTCCTGCGACTGCGCAGCGTCGTTAGGCTGTAACTGCGCGCGGAAGAGCTGCGTCGCGTTGCGCAGGTACGTGTCGAGGCCGCCGCGGTACCAGCTCTCGAAATGCAGCAGCTGCGCCCGCAGCGATGGCGACGCTTCTTGTCCCTTGAGCGCGTCGAGCACGGGCTGCTGCTCCCACTTGGTCAGCGCGGCCACTACGCGCGCGTTGAGCGCTTCCTCCTCCTCCTGCTGCTGCATTGCTGCGGCCGTAGGTCGGAGTGGTGAATTTCCTTCGCCCTTTGTCACTCAATTCGCCGTGAACGAGGGAGTTCGGATGTGGACGTGGGTGTGGTTGACTTGCCGTCACGTTGCGAGGTGACGGTACAAAACGCACAGGACGTGTGGGTCAAAAAGTGAGAGACGAGCTGACCGGCGCTACGATTGGTTCGACTGTATCGGCCCCTAATGCAACAACG
>JAASFQ010000071.1:0-54737 GCA_023333845.1 Globisporangium polare | reverse complement strand
GGATCTGACTCGCTTCAAGGTCGTACTTTGGAGAGTCCTTGCAGTAGTGACCCGGAAATACCAGTACAGTTCAGCACTCTGTAGATTCGAGAAACGATTTGATTCGTTTAAAACCCAGCTCCATAAAGCTCTCCATTAGCTAAAATCAAGTAAATGCTGTGATTGGCCAAAAGGATCAAAGGGTTCCGCGGCCAATCGTTCCCTCAAACACCAATTGCTTTTTGGGCATCGCCGTCTCGTCGCCGCCGCCGCCTCGCAGGCAAAACCGCTCAAGGCATTTTCTAAAGCAAAGAAGAAAAGCAAGATGGCGAAGGCTACCTCCACCCCAAAGACTGCCGCTGGCAAGAAGGCCGCCGTCGTGTCCAAGAAGCTCGTCAAGGGCTCGCACGGCAAGGCCATCAAGATCCGCACCAAGGTGCACTTCTACAAGCCGAAGACCTTGAAGCTCGCGCGCGCGCCAAAGTACGCTCGCAAGGCCGTGCCAACGCGCACCAAGCTCGACAAGTACCGCATCATCAAGTCGCCTCTGACCACCGAGTCGGCCATGAAGAAGATCGAGGACAACAACACGCTTGTCTTCCTTGTTGACATCCTCGCCAACAAGCGCCAGATCAAGGACGCCGTGAAGCAGCTCTACGACATCAAGGCCGCCAAGGTCAACACCCTCATCAGGTACAACCCATCGCGTCGATATGCTGCCGACCGAGGGAACCAGTCGTCGCCCGCTTTGCTTCTTTCCCGGTTGGGAGTTCGTGAGCAGCGGGCCGCTGGAGCTCTTCCTTCGGTCACCGTATTCGCAAAGCGCTCGCTTTTCTTGCTGTTCTCTGTGTCTGCGAATGGAGCGCGTGTGTGTGTGTGTGGTGGTGGTGGTGACTGGCTGGCTGGCATGATGCGCTCTCCGTATTGGTCGCTGCCTGCTGGTCGCCGCTACTGCTACTGCGTCGTGCTCCCTTGTATATCCAGCTGGCTCGTGAAGCGTCTTGACTCACCGCTGTGCTCTTGTTGTCTCGTGTTTGTGCTCATTGACAGACCTGACGGCCAGAAGAAGGCGTACGTGCGCTTGACCGCGGACTACGACGCTCTCGACGTTGCCAACCGCATCGGCGTGATCTAAGTGCTTTGCCGATCTTATTGCTTGGAAGTGATAAAGCTCTTTGCCATCCTAATATAACAAGCGTGCGCGTTGCTTTTGCCGCAAGGCGATCGCATGCCTCGTGGACAAAACAAAAATCCCCTCGTGTTGCGTTCTTCATATCATTCGCTGCCATTAGTTCGCAGGTCGTGGAGCTGTCCACCGCAAGCAAGGATCAACAGAACGATCCTGTTCTTGTTAAGGCCCTCGTCACATCTAAATAGAACTGGCAACCAGTTCTCACCTCTCCGTCATACGGTAACTCCATTCTTTTGCTCTCTCATCTCCTCCACAGCACACCCACAGTCCGCCACCGTCTGGCGACACGATCACTGGAATATCTTGATCGTGCAGTCGGCGCCTCCGGTCGCGATGAAGTTCCGCGACTGGTGGTATGCTACAGCGTGGATAGCTTCGCCCAGCTTTGGTCGATGAGCCTGGCGAGACAGGAAAACAAAAAGACACATGTGTGAGCCAACCAAAGCGACAGCGTTGCGATGCAAGTGAGGTCGTACCGATTGTTCGAAGACGCAGTGGCGCTCCGCGACGGACCAGATGCGAAGAGAACCATCGTGACCTACAGCCAAAGAGCAGCGAAGTCAGTGTCGGATTAGACACAAGCAGAGGTCGTGTGTGGTGTGGTGCACGTACCTCCGGTGGCGAGATAGAGTCCCGAGGCGTCTATTGAGATCGACGATACTGCGTCTTGGTGGGCAGTGAGGGCGCCAATACACTCGCCTGTCACAATCACAACACACGAATGAGCACGGTGGGCGACCTTCACGTTGGCAAACCATAAGTAGTTCACCTACCTGCGCGCATGTCGTACATGCGGATTTTCCGGTCTTGGTGCGCAGCAAAGACCACGGGCATCGTTGGGTGCACAGCAACCTGGTTGATCTGTGCTTCTCGCGAGTCGCGGCCGAGCGCGTCAAAATCGCTGTGGCGCAGCATCTGGATGAGCTGCTCGCCATGGAAGTCGAACTGACTCAGTCCCCCAGACGTGTAGCCGACGACGCAGGTCTTGGAGTCCGACAAGAGCGTGTGCACCGACGTCGGCACCAGCGAGCCTCGGTTGTTGTGGCCTGTTGCCTTCACGTGGCTCTTTGGCGTGCATCGGAGCTCGCTCTTGAGCGTCAGCTCGGACGAGACGCCCCAGGTTCGCACGACGCCGTCCGAGCCAGCAGAGAAGAGCACGTTCGAGAGCGGGTGCGCGTGCAGATCCCAGATCGCGTCCTCGTGCGCGCGATTGACCACGTGCGCTCTGATGCCCTGGTACTCCTCGAACGTGAACGGCTCGCCTCGCTCGCTCTCAGCCACTGGCAAGTTGTAGAGCCCAATCGAGCCATCGCGGCCTGCCGTCACGAACGCCCCAGCGCGCTGTGGTCCGTTGTTCGGGTAATTCTCTGCGCTGATGATCGCGACCGAGAGCACGCTCTGCGTGTGCGTGCGCACCGTCAGTAGCGAGTCCATCTCCGTGGTTCTGTGAACGATATCAAATCATTGAAATTGGTTTAGTGCCATTGTCAGCATCAAGCTCTTCACAAGTAACACTTTTCGTACCGTTGCGATGGCGGGCCAGCGATGACACTCGAGAGGTTCCACACTTTGACGGTGCAGTCCTCGCTTCCGGACACGATGATGGGCTCGGTTGGGTGGAACGCGAGCGCTCGAACGCCATCCTGTGATGAATGTACAATCTCCTCGGTCAGTGATTGTACAAAACGAGGGAACTTCTGAATGACCAAAGAAATACGTACCATATGCCCAGAGAGCTTGACTTTGAGCTTGTGCGGACGGAAAGACGCCTTGGGACCAAGCACGATCTTTTCTGGTTTCGCGACTCGTGTTGGCTCAGCGACGCCTGTGTGGAACCAGATATCGGTACAACACAGTCAAATGGCGTTACTATATATGAGCTTCAAGTTGACCAACTGGTCAGCTAGCACTCCACCAACAGCCCCATCTTCAAATACGAATACATACGTTCGTTCGAGTTGGGCGGTTCAGAAGCCGAGGACGTCGTTCGCGAGCCCATGCGCGGACGGGAGATCTCCGTCCCCTTCGTCGTTGTGCTCTTCGGAGTCGCTGGTGTCTTTGTGGGCCCCGCTCCGCTATCCATTCTGTAGACCTGTTGGCTACTGGCCTTGGGGCTCGGTGGAGGCGACGCCGCGCCGGCCGAATGCGCCGACATGGACCGCTCCACCGCGCGGGAGATCGTCACAGACGCTGACGCTGGGCGCGTGATCGGCGCATGGTCGACTGCTGGCTTGGGGGCGTTCACGACACTACTAACGGGGGCCGGGGACACCAAGTACCGTCCTCGTTCCTGTTACAATGCAGCAGCAAGAAAGAGCCAAGGGGGTCAGCATGGCAACAGCAATAGGGAGATCTCGCATACAATGAACCAATAGACGCCTGAAATGCCGTGCAATGCGTACCTGTCGCAGCGCAAACTCGAGCATCTTCACGCGCAGCATGGCGTCCTTGTAGGCCTCTTCCTGGATGCTGCGCTGAGCCTCGAGGTCGCGCACCTGCTGCTGCAGCCGCATGCGCTCCTCGTTCCACTGCGACTCCTCGTTCGCGACGCTCGCGAAGGATCGCTGCAGGAACCGCAGCGCGCTGTCGACGCTGTCCATCGCTCTCTCGTAGTCGCTGTTTTCTTTTTTTCTTCTTCTCCTTCTTCAAGTCAGTTGCAGCGGCGTCTTCCCCCTCTGTGGCTGCTGGGGGATCTACTGATCAGTAGACGCTGGTATGGCTCTGTGCGGCCGTACGCGTGTCCTTGTACAGAACGAGAGTGGGGTGCTGCTGCTGGTGCTGGTGCTGCTTGGAGAGATGCGCGAGGGTCTCCGCCGCCGTCGCCTGCCTCTCTTCCTTCCTTCTTTCGTTCCCAGCGACAGCTTCTGGGTCCGTCGTCACGAAAGGCTCTGTCCGACAAAGGAGCAACGCAGCATTTAATGCGGTGTACCACACAATTATCGCTTTATGTGCCACCCTATTGTTTCACTGTCACAATAAATGCGAATGTGCTGGTGTTGCAAATGCCAATCGCCAAATGTTAAGTTTGCCACACTAAGTAGCATTTTTGCCACGCTTTTCCTCGCCGCAGATTGCGGAGCTCATGGATGACCAGCGCAAATTGCACACGAACGAGAAGAGACCGCACCCGCATCCTTGCTGCGCGTCGTGAAGAGAGGCGAGAGCGCGCCTGTACATACACACACGCCTGCACAAATCGACGCTCGCACTCGTAGCAGAGACAGTGTGCTGCCGCAGCCGCCGCGATGTTCGAGACGCTCGTGACGGGCCTGCTCACGAGCGCGCTCGGCAACTACATCGACCCGAAATGCTTCAGCAGCGACAAGATCAACGTCGCGGTCTGGTCCGGATACGTGGTGCTGCACGCGCTCGAGATCAAACCCGACGTGATCGCGCACCCGGCGCTGAACCTCGTACGCGGCATGATCGGCTCGATCGAGCTCAAGATCCCGTGGAACCGCCTGAACTCGGACTCGGTCGTCGTCACTATCGATGACGTCTACCTGCTCGTGCGCACGGAGGAAGACATCGAGCGCGCGATGCTCGAGATGGACGAGTTCACGATCAAGAAGAAGCTGTTGGAGGAGCTCTATGCCCAGGCGAAGAGGCAGCAAGACGAAGGCGCGGAGGACGATACAGCGAGCACGTCTGAGAAAGGCTTTGCTGCGCGTCTCGTCAACAAGATCATCGACAACTTGGAGGTACGACGTGATGACTTGGCGCGTATTTGTGATATGCATATGGCGCTTTATTATGTACAGATTAGCTCACATTCGTGCTCTCTTTCTCTTGCGTCCTTCACTGATAGCTCCACATCCGCCGCATCCACGTTCGCCTCGAAGACTATTCAACCGGAGACCACCCGTTCTCCATCGGATTGGCGATCGAGTCTGTCCACGTCCAGGTATAGTCCGCGTTAATCATCTTTCTGTGTGTGTGTGTTTATTCCTGTGTGTTTCTCCATCGCGAGACTCACGCGCCTGTCTATCGATCTGTGCGTTGTAGTCTACAAACTCGAGCTGGCAGCCTTCCTACGTCGACGCGTCGAAGAGCAACGAGCCGCGGATCTACAAAATTGTCGAACTGAACCACCTCAGCGTGTACTTGAACCCAGATTGCGACGTCTTGCGCAATCAGACAGCGGATTTCGAGCGCTGCTCGCTTGATGAGTTCTCGAGCTTCTTCAGCCGGTCGATCCCAAAGCGCTTTGACGATCGCCACTACCAGCACACGCAGATGTATCCGTCGAATCAGCAGCACCACTTCCTGCTCAAGCCGATTGACGCACATGCCCGCCTGATTGTCAACCGCGACCCGTTCGACAACAGCGGGCCAAAGTTTGAAGTCGACGTGAGCATTCCAGAAGTGGCGCTGCGTTTGGAAGACTCGCAGTATTGCGACTTGCTCTACCTGGCGTCTGCTTTCCAAGTCCCCAGTCACGTGGCCAAGTATCAGCAGTACAAGAGGCTGCGACCGCGAAACGCAGTGCTGGACGCGGAGCCTGGAGAGTGGTGGCAGTATGCGATCAATGCAGTGGTGCAGGACGTGCGGACCAAGAAGCAGCACTGGTCGTGGTCGTATATGAAACAGCGGCGAGATGATCGGAAGAAGTATGTTGCTGCGTGGGAGAAGCAGTCGCGCAGGCTCACTGAGGGCCATGAGCGGAGCTATTTGGACTCGGAGAGTGAAGAAGAAGAGGAGTACGACGATGATCGAGATCACGAGAGGAGCGGGATCAGCGAAAGCTACGACGATGACGATAAGGCGAGCCTGATTTCGTCTGCTGGGTCGTCCAGAGCGTCTTCCAAAGCATCAGGTGACGCTGCATCGACTGGTATCGTCGCAGTTTTGGAAGAGATCGAGAGTCGACGGAGCGTGGAAGACATTCTGTTTTTTCGGTATCTTGGTGACCGAAAGCTACTGGAGTCTGCGTCATCGTCCAAGCACTCTAACCCAGATTTGTCGCCACCCATGCCAATGCCGGCATCTGCTGTCTTTTCCGACACAGAATCTGTGGATACGGAGCTCTCTGAGTCTACTCTGCCGACTGAGATGAAGTATCGGTCGTGGGGCACGTGGATGTTCGGCTGGACTTCGAAACTCGCGTCTTCGTCGAACGGACTTCCAGACGAAGCACCAAGACGGGTGCTTCCCGAAGTTGAACTACGCGAGCTATTCAAGATCCTGGAGTACGAGCCGTCGAAGCGATCGAAGAGGAAAAAGAAGAATGCTGAAGATTTCGATCCAGATGCTTCGGATCACAATGTGGAGTCCCAGATTACAGTGACGCTTGGGAAGGGCTCGCTGACATTGTCTAGTGACACCGAGACGAACAAGAAGCTGCTGCGTGACGACCCGAGTTACAGCAAGAAGTATGCGCCGACCGATTTCCTGCTGGGAACATTCTCGCATCTCCAGCTTGCTGCCGTGGCGAAGAATGACGCGATCAAAGTTGACGTTTCACTTCAGTCGATCGAAGCCTTTGACGAAAGTGCTGAGAGCTCGTCATTCTCGCGTCTGCTGAGCAGAAAACAGAGCGGGGGCGGGAGCCTGAGTGAAATCGACAACGCGACGTTCTCCGGGCCAGTTTTCCTGATGAGCTACGAGACGAATCCAGTGAACTCAACTGCTGACGCCGCACTCTCCATTCACATGGAGCCGCTGGAAATCGTGTTCTCGCCGACTGCAGCATGCTGGGGACGTCTCACAAACTTTACGAATACACCGAAAGTCATGGGTCTGTGGGCAGAGCTGGAAGTCGCGTCGTTCAACGACATCGTCAACCTCAAGGCGCGAACCGAGGCAAAGCTCAAGTACGCCATGGCAAATCGAATTGCGCTCTCAGTGAATCTCCGCATCCAAGCGCCTGTGATTATCATTCCAGAGAGCGACACCGACATCAACTGCGCCCGTCTGGTTGTAGATCTGGGTCTAATCAACTTCTGCACAGACCGGCTCAGCAAGCTTGATGGCGACAGCATCAACGTGATGTCCAGCAGCGGCGGACCTCTTAGCGGTTTTGGGGGGTCTTCGCTGGCGTTGCTTAATCCCATGAGCTCTCCGAACCTCACCTCAAGCACGTCGTTCGTAAAGCAGCTCTACGACGAGGCGGAGAAAGGGGAAGGAGCGATTCGCTGGAAAGAAGAGTTCTACGACAAGTTCAGCCTGTCTGTGACGAACATCCACGTATTCCTGGTTCCTTATGGAAAGAATCGTCAGACAAACCCAGCGGTGCCAGGTCCGCCGCACCTTCGCAACGCGTTTAACGACGAGCAAGAGTATGAGCTGATTGAGCGCTTCAACATCAACGTCACAGTCCGAACCTCTGTGCTCCCACTCGACGCGACGCTGACAAGGTTCTACATCCACGCCGATCTTCCAGCGCTGACGTTCAAGATGTCGCTCGAGAAGTATTTCCAGCTGATGTGTCTGGTTGAGCGATTCAGTATTGCTGTGCCATCGTCTACTAACGAGTCCAGTCCATTTGAGAGCAGTCTGTTCGACTCAACCGATTTATTCGAAGGGCTTGATGCGAATCCGTTCGATCAAGAGGATCGCTTCCTTTCCAGACGAAGAAACAGCTTTTTAAGCTCGTCGGCTTTGAAGAGGTTCACGAATGATGAGGACGACAGCACGGCGGTCTCGACGATACCTGACACGACTCAGGTTGACTCGGGAGAATCTGATGGCGAATCAAGCACTGGGAGTGATGACACGTGGTTCAGTATTGCGAGTGGGAACGTGGACTTGAACCTGATGTCGCTCGATGGCACCGACTTGAGTGCTGGCGCGGAGCCATTCCAAGCAAAACTCCCGTTCCAATCGACTCGCAGCACAGCGAGGTACGCTCCGAATGCGCCGAATGCAGCTCAACCAAAACGAAAAGCGAGGGAAACAGATCGAGCGAATGGAGCTACGCAGCACGCTGAGCTTCTTGATCGAAGGCTCTTTGTGTGCACGTTCACGTTTCCTCTCATCTCGGTTCAGCTGAAAAAGCCGTCATCGCAGAGTGTCCCCGCATCCGCTTCGTATCGCTACGATGGTTCCGATTTCGAGGAAGATCTTGCTGACAACGGAACCATTCTCGTCAAGCTGCAAGGATTTCGCGTCCGTTTAGCCAAGAAGACCCTGTCCACTCAAGCAAACTGCGGATTCCGTTCGCTGGAGGTGGAAGACTACATCGACGCAAGCGGGAAAGCGTCCGAGTTCCTGCTGTTTTCGTGCCCGACGATCTCGGCTCCTTTTTCGATGCGCACTCCACAGCGCCGCACAGGAAAGTCCTTCATCACCAGTGTCATCCCTACTGGTCGACGTCGTCCAAGTAGACAACGAGAGCGAGTGATTTCCTTCCAGCGATCAGAATCAGCGAACCCTCCAGCCCCTGTGCAGGAAAATCTCCTGGACTTTGTGTACAACTCGGTGAACGACAGCATGACTGGCGAGGAAGTCCTCCGAGATGTGGATATTCGAGTTGGCTGCCTCCAGTTCAATTTTGACCAGTCCTACATTTGCTCGCTGCTGGAGCTGATCGACGAAACGTCTTCAAAACTGGCGCTCGCCCCTGTTCCAGTGGGAGACTTTGCGATGACTGGTGCGCTGCCTGCAGAGGACGACGACTTCCTGCCTCCACTGCAGTTAACGCCATCTGTCAGTCAAGAGTACTCGCTTCCGATGAGCTTGACAGAGTCTGTGCGTGCAGATTTGGAGAATGCTCGAAAACAATTTCTCAAGAAGCAAGTCGATGCAACTGCAGAAGCGAGAAGTGGGATCATCGACGAAACTCGTAAGCAGCCGAAGATCGCGATGCTGAAAGTGAGCGTGCGGTCTCAGTCTCTCTCGGTTTGCTTCTGCGATCGTGGAGAGCCTGAGGCGTCGGTGGCGATTCTCCGTTTCCAAGCTCAGCTGAGCACGTCCGAGGAAGGCGATTTGCTTGTGAAAGGCACAGTCGGTGACGTCAAAGTGTTCGATTTGTGTCCAAAGAAGCATTCAACGGACGCGGAGAGCGACGGACAGTTCACCACCTTGAACACTCGAGGTGAAACTGGACGAAAAGACTTCACCGAGATCTTTGGGCTGGACGTCGGTGAGATCAACGAACAGGGAGGAGCCGTTCCTCAGTACATCGTCGGTATCGATTGCAGGATCGTGAAGAAGAACGAGAGTCTCAGTCGAGGTTCCGATCAGGCTGAAAGTGCTGTCGCGAGGTCACGTTTGCGTGTTTCGGTCCAACCAATTCAGCTTCTCGTCCAGCCAGATTTTTTCGAAAGCGTTGCGAGCTACGTTCTGGACGGACCGCTTCGCATGTACCTGCTCACAAGACATGGCCAGCGCGGACACAAGAGCGGGTACAACACTTCGTCACGCCATCCACGTTCTCAGTCATTTGGTTTCGACGACTACTCGACACGCCTTCCACGTTCGCAATCCTTCGCCTACGACGACAGCTTTGTGCGCCACCCTCGTTCCCAGTCTTTCGTTCTCGAGAACGCTTCCGCTCAAGGCACGCAGTCTCCATTCCTCGACGCGAGCTTCATGAGCCCTCGAAATGCACGGCTGACACCATTTTTCGATGCGGCGGACCCACCGAACAAACGGGAGAAGCAGACGCCAAAGAAATCTCCGGAAGTGGTCGAGCAAGTGAACCAAGAAGCGATTGCTGGTGCTCAACAAGAAAATCCCGTCAAGAATCCGCAGCCAAGCTTCTTCGATGACTGCGACTGTGAACTGAAGCTGCTGAACAGCTGCGTCGTTCTCCCAACTACCGGCTCCACTTCGTCAGGTGGTCTCCGCATCGACTTCGGTACCGTGATTGGGTCTATTGAGACGAAGGCTTCTCAAGTTGGCGATGATGGTGTGAAAAATTCGAGTGCTGCTGGACAGGACATCAATTTTTCTATCAGCGGTATGGAGATCAAGTTCATTCACGACCAGATCAATCTTCTCGAGAAAACGGGAGTTTGGTTGCACTGCTGGGTTCCAGCACTGCAAAGTGAAGAACCTGGGGCTTCGGCGGACATTGATCCACGCCTGACAGTCTCCGTCGAGGTTTCTCCTGTTTGTGTCAACATTGGCGAGAGGACAACGTGCCTGGGACTCGACGTTTTCTACGGATCGGTAAAGCCGATTCTGGACATCGCGAAGGTAGCGAGCCAGAGGAGAGATCGAGACGACGGCGAGTCTCTTCTTGGCTCTGTCGCGACGAAGGAAGACGACGGGACAATGGAAGAGAAATCACTGTCAGACGTTGTGGAGAGCAAAAAGAAGATCACTGAGCAACAGCTGGGTTTGTCTGCGCGCCTCTCGATCGAAGAGATCAAGATCGTTTTGCAGGCACACTCTGAGGCACCTCAATTGTTCGAGACGTGGATGAAGAGCGTTATCGATGCGAACGAAGACGGGTACACACGGGATGCGACAAGCGTCTTTGGCGGAAATGCCCCGGGTTCCCCTCGACGACAGCGCCATGATGCCTGGGGTAGAAAACCCAGTCTACCGAAAGCTCCTGCCTCTTCCACCATTGCTGAGATTACAGCGACAGGCTTGAGCGCCAAGGTGGATGCAGACTCCTTGAACTTTTCAGCCCAGAAGGATGGATCGACGGCGCTGTACGAGTTTTCGCTGCAGAATGCGGTGATTCGAGACAAGATCGCAGATCCAGAGGTATTCTTTTTGTCCTGCTGTTCACTGGTGCGTGTTGTTCCTTGCTCTAACTTTGTGCTGCTGCTTGTCAAGGAATGCATCACCGATCTTTTTGAGAGCGCCGCTCCAGCCAAATTGCCGAGAAGTCTGTCGTATCGCCGATCGCTTTCAAGCCCGACTCGCACGGACGGCAACAACAAGTCGCGCAAGTTTGAGCTGCACATTGAGGAGGATTCGTCGTCCAGCGATCTGAACCACCCCGTTGGAACACCACAACTCAGTGTTCGGATGGAAACTCAGCCGAAAACCCTGGAAGGAACGGTGCGCTGTGCCAACTCGATGGTTGTTTCTCTAACGTCTGCACGAGTCAATGTTCTGCCGCGAACCCTTCTACGCTTGGAGCATTTCGGAATGGAGACGTACATGGCAGTGACGAAGCGAGTGTACCAGCTGCAGGCGCAGTACAAACCCAGAATGCTGATCTCTTCGTCGGCAGCGCGGAACCATGGCTACATGGATGGCTTCGCGGAGAGTCGTGGTGACGAGGATGGCCGATCTCACGCGCTCAACGATCGCATGGACTCCTCACGAATGGAGCTCTATGGTTTCACTTCTGCTCGACGAAACAGCATTTCCGAGTCTATGCGAGATGGTGAAGGGAAGAAGCTGATTTTCATGTCGCCGGTCAATACCCAGAGCCTCGGCAACGAGGAAGATAGACACGGAAAGCTCACTACCAGTGACTTGACATCCTCCTTGCACGACATCGTTGCTGAAGCCGAAGAAGAGCGCAGCGAAGAAGCGCAGCATTTTGGAGACCCTCAAGTCGTGGAAAGCAGTCATGAACCGGATAGTGTTCGCGTGTGGATGGTGCACGTAGAGCTTTCGAATCTGCAGCTGTGGCTTTTGTCAACTGACAAGAAAGCAGAGGCTGCAGGAGTGAAGTTGTCAGCCAACCTGGTTGCGGACTTGTCAACCTTTAACGGTGAGCAGAACTCCGTGGCGCCCCCCAGAAGAGATCTACTTGTCGGATCTGGAGAGATCAACCGTGTCGAGCTCAGCATCAGCACTCCGATCGAAGAGCGCGCAGATGCCGACTCTCGAGGTACAAGAGGATCACACTTTCCGTGGACGATCGTCGAGCCCTTCAGCATCCATGCGGATTTCAGGTCGTCTCACTGTGTTCGGCCGCTTCTGAGGAACGAGTCGAAAGATCTTGAGACACCCAAAGCAGCAGGTGCCGTGTCGTTCGAGCCTGTCCTGCCGTTTGACGAGGACCACCACCTTTTTCCTAGTACCCTGAGCCAGGTGCCACTGGACTGGGACGACTGGGTACTCCACCAGCCGTCTGTGAAAGTGGACCAAATCGCCTCTCGCGTTTCGTACCGTAACCTTCCAGTGCTGTTGAAGATCGCGTCGAGCTTATCGAGTGCGGTGGATGCGGAAGACAAAGTGCGAGAAACGTTTGCAGCTCGTCTCAAATCGATCGAAGAGGAGTTTGGCTGGAACTTTTCAGATGATGCGCACGACGAAATCGCGCATTTCCAGTCTCGTTTGGAGGAAGAAGACGAAAATCAAGTGCTCTCCCACGACATGCACCATGAAAAGCGTGATGGCAGTCGCAGCGTTGTCCACTCGTCCCTTCAAATGGACGGCGCTCAGTTCCGCGTGATCAACAACATTGTCGACCAGGAATCTCCTGTGATCGGAGTTAACATCGGTCGCGTCACTGCCTCGCACTTTTCGACATCGAACTCGGAAATGGAAGCATCAGTGATGACAACCGTGGACGCGTGGTACCACAACTTGCGCTTGGTGACCTCCGAGCCGCTGATTGAGCCGTGGCGGTTGGAGCTTCTGGTTTCCAGGAAACCGAAAGACACGGGCGTCGCTGACGAGTTGACAGGTGAATCCGACCAGACTTTGGAGACGCCCACGGAAGTGAAGGTTGTGTCAAACGAGACGCTGCAGGTGAACGTGACTGAAGCATTTATCGCAAACTTGATGGCGGCGAATCGCGCGTGGAAGTGGGTGGTGAACGAAGGCGGAGACCCGAGAGAGATGACGGAGTACTCGACTTACTGGATTCGCAATAATACGGGTCTGAACCTGCATTACTGGGGTGAATCCTGCAAAGCAAGCACGCTACTGTCCGGTGGAGAAGAACCCTTGGAATTCGCTGAAAATGGCTCAAGCGAGGATGTTTTCTTCAACGATCGAAACGTGAACAACCAGAGTGGAGGAGGCTTCCGCGACAGACGAATGAGCAACGGAGAGAGAAACAATCTGGCGAACTACCGCCAGATTTTCGTTGCAGTTTTTGAAGACGAAGACTCGCAGAGCGATGAGCAGCTGTCCAGTTTCGAGCGCAAGTGGCAGAGTGAGACTGCGATTCCAGTGGATCAGGTCGATTCGCGGATGTACGCGCTCGTGAATTCTGATTCTGACATCTTCTCCGGGAGACTCCGCAAATGCGAGTGCGTCATCGATGTCCTCCTGGAGCGAGGATGCAAGGTCTTCGTCGTCAGGTCCACGCTTCTCGTCGAAAACAACACGGGGTCTGACCTGGAGGTGGAGTTCATGCCACCACCTGCACAGTTTGCATCTCTGGCGTCACGAGCTGATGCGTCGAAGGGTTCTGTTGTGCCGTCGTGGAAAGCGGTCGTCAAAACGTCTGCGGTCGTTCCAGTTCCGCTGCACTTAGTGTCGCTGGGCGAAGGACAGATCGTGACTCGACCTCCGGAAATCAAGTCTACTGATGCCAACGGTCAAGCTCTCCCGAAGCCGTATGCGAAAGAGCGCGTGCGATTGCCTCTGTTTGACCGTGACAGCCTCGCTGAAAGCTCGGACGATTTGGGGGATGCACAGAGCACCATGAAGTTCCACCGCCTGCTCAGTGACCGACCCGTTCGCCCGTTCATCATGCGAGCGTGTCTATCCAGCTCGAATGGCGCACTGTATCACCGCACGCTGTCGTTCCACCCGCCTCTTGTGATCCACAATCTGACGGCTGGACCGCTCGAGTTTTGTCTTTCGACGCCAAACGACTGGGTCCCGGCAGCAGAAGCAGGAGGTGCGAGCGCAAAGAACATTCATCTGGGTTGGGAAGACAGTCAGCAGCGACTTCGAGAACGAGGCACCATCAACGTCGCGGACACTGTTACCTGGCACCTCTCTGACTGGGACACTCCGCTCGAGCTCAGCGTTCGCATGAAAGGCTTCGAGTGGAGCGAGCCGATCCTGGTCGGGAAAGAGGTCGCCGAGTTCGAGAGAATCAAGATGAAGGACCTCGTGACGGATTCGTTCCTGTACATCACCGCGGAGTCGGAAATGAGAGAGAGCAGATGCCGCGAGATTTTCCTTTACGTCCCGTACTGGATCGTGAACCTCACGGGTCTGAAGCTCGAATACGAGTTCGACGACGAGCGCATGGGCGGTGAGCACCTCACCACGTAAGTATTCATTATTTATCTATTAGATTGAGCTCATGGGGCTACTGGCAACCCAGAAAATGGTAACCTAACCTTTTCTGCTTTGCTTTCCACAGATTGCTCGCGGGACAAAAGCGACTTGACCGAGAAGAGCTGCTGCTGAAGGAGAATCAGAGAGCGAAGCTTACGAAGAGAGAGCGAAACGCGCACTTGGTCCACGCGCCTTTCATCGGCAGCCAACGTGCAGGAGGAGAAGACGGGCAATCAGATGTGGGATCGACAAGCGAAATGCTGAACGCTGGTGTCGATGCACGAGAACATGAGCGAAAACGCCGGCACCCGTGTCTTCTCCCGAGTGTGCCCCCAATCAAGGGTCTACTGGATCTGCTACCAAAGTCAATCGACGACCCGAAAGCGCTCGGACAGCTGGAAGTGCTTCAGGTTTGCCACTCAGACTATCGATCCGAGAAAGGTTGCGTTCGTCTCCGTGTCAACGACGATGAGCTCTCAGGTGGCATCGAAAGTGCGAAAGAGAACGCTCAGCGAAAGTGGTCGGAGGTCATGGTGCTGGATCAAACTGGTACATCTGGCGAGGTTGAAACTGCGGACTACGGAACAAGCCGGAACTACAGCATCGGGTACTCGATCAGCACAGCCAAGGGGCGATACTCTCGCACGAAAGTGGTGATGCTGACGCCGCGGTTCATGCTCGTGAACACCCTGGGCTGCGCGATTGAGGTCTGCCATTCTTCCGCGAAATTCAGCACGACGACAACGTCGACTATCGACATCGCCAGCTCTGTGCACTTGCCGAACAATGGCATGATGTCGTCGATGAACTCGGTCGTGCATCTGGAAGCGGGAGCATATGCGGATTTCCACTGGACGCTCCGCTTCGGAAAGACTCGAGCGATTCGATGTCGCATTGCTGAGTACGGATGGTCGTGGAGTGGTGCTGTTCCCCTCGGTGAGTCAGGTGAATACGCGGTTCGAATGCGGCACGAATCCACTCGCGAGAGCAAGCTGCTGCGTCTCACGTTGAAGCTCGACGGCTCGTGCGTCTGCGTGTATTTCCGTGAAGAAAGTGCCAGTGCACCTCCTTATCGCGTGGAGAACTACTCGCTGGAGACCCTCCGAATCCACCAGTACCGCGTGCGACGAAGTGAGATCTTACTCCCCCACCATAGCCTCGACTATGCGTGGGACGAGCCAACCCAAGAGCGAATGCTGGTGGTCGACATGCTTCCGTCAGCTGCTGGGGACAACAGTCGACCGCTCCGCATCGGTACGTTCGCACTCGACAAGATTCAGCGTTACCCGGACGCTTTAGGTGGGACGCTAGGTATCGAGGTCTCGACTGATGGTCCGACTCGAGTGCTTCGCTTCACGGACGCTCGCCTTCGTGGCGACAGAAACAACGAAATTCTGGCGCTCGGGTCTGAGGCCGTTGGCGCAAAGTCGAAGAAACTGGGCCAGGATTTCCTTCGCCGTTTCGTCTCCGCGCCATCTCTCCACTTGTCGATCCAGCTGCAAGGGATCGGAATTTCTTTAGTGGACGGCGTTCCAAAAGAGCTCGTGTACGCATCCATCTCTGGCATCAATCTCGAGATGATCGTGAGCGAAGAGGATCGAGAGAAGAGCAGCGCCTTCATCGCTGGAAGTGACGCCGCGGTGTCGCGATTAGAGCGCGAGACCACACCGCGAATCATGGCTTGCCGTTTCGAAGTCGGCGACATTCAGATTGACAACCAGCTGCAGACGACACCGTTTCCGGTGCTCCTGCGATTCTCGAACTCAGCGTCGCGGTCGCAAAACGTGGACGGTGAGGTCGTGAATGTTCCAGCGCTGCAGATTTACCTCGTCAAGCACGACGAGTACGCGGGGATCAACTTCATTCGGTACTTCAGCGCCAGGGCGCTTCCTGTGCATATTCGTGTGGACGGCTCGCTCCTTTCACACTTGGCACCCCTCGTGATGCACGGAAACGCGTACGGAACAGCGGATCACCTGGGGAAAGCGAAACGTGGCGGCGGTGGAAGCACAGTCTCTCAGGGCCTTCGAAACAGTTTGCTGCTTGAAGATTTCAACGCGAGTCTCGAGGTGAATGTGAAGATTCTGGAAGCCATCCGTGAAGAAGAAGCAACCACGTCTGTCGCGCCATCGAACCTGTCGATGCGCACGAACCGCTCGAAACCGGAGGGCAGCATCGCTGGTGTCAACAGCAGTGCTGAGGTCGCTACCTCGTACTCAACCGCCTCCATCCCATTCTACCCGACGCAAGGCAGGTTCACGAGCAAGGAGGAAGACAAGAAGCTGTACTTCGAGGAGTTCTACATCGACCCGATCCGAGTACGTACTCCATGTCAGTCTTTGTGCTTGGACAATGATGGTGATTGCGTGTGTGTGCTCACCAATAATCTCCGTTTCCTCTTTTTTTCGCTTCCTAGGCGACCGTGAGTTTCTCGTTTGGAAGTGGTGTTGGCGCCATTGCAGATGAGCACTACGGTTCTCACTCGAGCTCTGCTTTTGCCGATTCGTCGCGTGCATCATCGTCGATCACAGTTGGTCCTCTGCGACTCATCCTTAACGCCATCGGCACAAGTCTCACGAAAATCGCGAATGCGCCTTTCAAACTGAAGCGACTGGAGATCAGCCACTCGTTCATGCAACCAGACGCGCTGGCGACGCGGCTGACGTCTCACTACCAGAGTGAGGCGCTTCGGCAGGCGTATGTGATCTTGGGAAGTGTTGACGTGCTCGGCAACCCGATGATTGCATGGAAGAACCTGAAGGTTGGTTTCCAGGACTTCATCTACGAACCGGCGTATGGCATCACCAAGGTAAGAGCGAGGCTTCAACGTTGTTGGGTGCTGGCGTATGGTTGCTGACATCTTTTGTTTGTGCTTCACTTGTTGTTGCTTGATGGGACAGAGCCCGAAGGAGTTCGCGTTTGGAATGGGGAGAGGCACCTTGTCGCTCGTTCGAGCTTCGGTGTACACTTTCCTGGATTTCAACTCGCGTATTTTGACGGCGAGCTCCCTGGGGCTCTCGGAAGCGTGTCTCAAGCTCGACGACTACACGGGGTATCCAGCAACGCGCAATATCTACCAGGGCTTCGCGCAGGGCATCTCGGGAATCGTCGTGTCGCCGATCCACTCCGTTGAGGTCAACGGCGTCCGTGGAGTCATCCCAGGCATCTTCGCTGGAGTCTTTGGCCTCGTCTTGAAGCCGCTTCTGGGCTTCTCGCTGGCTGCAGCGACGACAACTGCGACGCTGCGAGACGCGGTGGATCCCAACACGAAGGCGCTCTTGATGCGCGTCCGGCCGCCTCGCTTCATCGACTTGCGCACGCGACGACTCAAGGTGTACTCGTACGTCGAGTCGCTCGGCGAAGAGATCGTGAGCAAGCTGCGCGGCGGACGGTACCGCGCCGACGGGTACCTCGGCCATGTCGACTTGAAGCAGAAGTGTTTGCTGGTCACGCGTAAGCGCATCCTGCTGCTGGAAGTGCGTGGCGCGCAGAAGTACGAAGTCGAGTGGGAGCTGCTGGCGGAGGAGATGATCCTCGTGGAGAGCAAGGGCCACGACGAGATGACGATCTACTACATCCGCGAAGACTTTAGTCAGCAGCAGCAGCAGCAGCAGCAGCAGCGCAGCCGTGTGCCCGTGGCGCTGAGCGGGATGCTCATGAGCAAGTACGTGGTCGCGCTGCCCGACAACAAGATCCTGTTCGTGCGCGCGATGCTGCAGCAGATGGAGCGCTCGCTCATCACAAAGCTGAACTCTGGCGGCGTGAGCGGTGGTGGCGGCGGAGGCAGCTCGGCTGACCAGACTGCCCAGGGCGGCTGGGCCGTGGCGTCGTCGCCGATGGATCGATCTCCGTGGCCGCCGTCGCACCAGCAGCAGCAACGAGGCGGCGCGTTCGAGTACCCGATGTTCCGTATCCCAGCGCTGCTGCCCGCGAACAGGAGCTTCACGAGCACGAGCAACGTCCCTCATTAGACGAGGCAACTCCTGCGACAGAGCCCACGAGCCAAAATGTTGTATCAAGACATGGTCATATTGCTGAAAGTACCAATTGTTTGGCTGCACTAAACTTCTCCGAATCTAATTGATCTTGGCTCCCTATCGCACGCATACTTCTTGAGTTTACTGGTCGTCGCCAGCGGCAGCCGTGGCGTTCGACTTGAGTTGTGCGTTCCACATGCGGTGGTAGATGCCTTGCGGCTGCGCCACGAGCTCGTCGTGGTTGCCGCGCTCGGCGATCTGCCCGTCGTTGAGCACGATGATCTGGTGCGCATTGCGGATCTAAAGCACACACAAGAGCAATATATGACAGGTGAGTTAGACAAGACCGCATTAGTTGGAGCATAGAAGAGTTCGCTACGCAACGCAACGCACCGTGGAGAGTCTGTGCGCGATGATGAGCATCGTGCGGTTGGACTTGAGCCGGTTGAGCGCCTTCTGGATCTCCTGCTCCGTGACCGTGTCGAGCGCCGAGGTGGCCTCATCCAGGATGACGAAGGGCGGGTCCTTGAGCAGCGTGCGCGCGATGGCCACGCGCTGCTTCTCGCCGCCCGAGAGCTTGAGCCCGCGCTCGCCCACCTTGGTGTTCCACTGCTCGGGCATGCTCATGATGAAGTCGTAGATGCGCGCGTTCTTGGCCGCGGCCTCGACCTGCGCGAACGTGGCGTTCAGGTTGCCATACTTGATGTTGTTGAGGATCGTGTCGTTGAAGAGCACCGTGTCCTGTGGCACGATGCCGATGGCCAGGCGCAACGAGTGCTGCGTGACGTTGTTGATGTTCTGGTGGTTGATCAGGATCTTGCCCGACGAGCATTCATAGAAGCGGAAGAGCAGGCGCGAGATCGTCGTCTTGCCGGCGCCGGTTTCGCCCACCAATGCCGTCGTCGTGCCCCGTGGGATCTCGAACGTCAGGTCCTTCACGCCGCTGTCTACACTCTGCGACGGGTAGTGGAAGAAGACGTTCTTAAACGTCACGTCGATGCCGTTCTTCAAGTCGTACTCGCAGATCGTGAGCTCCTTGGCGTCCGGGGCGTCCACAATGTCCGCCTCGACAGACAACAGCTCGCTGAGCTTCTTCATGTCCACAACTGAATTGATCACCATGTTGTAGATGCCGCCCAGGAAGAAGAGCGGCTGGAAGAGGTTGTTCAGGTACACGGAGATGGCGACGAAGGCGCCAATGTCGATGTTGCGGCCCGAGCTCTCGACCACGTGAGGGGCCGCGAGTCCCAAGGCACCCAGGATCGTGAGCTGGATGATCAGCGACTGGGCACCGTTGAGTACGCTGAGCGACGCCTGCACCGAGATCGAGTAGCGCTGGTACTTCTCGATCACCTTGGTGTACGAGTCCACCTCGTAGCGCTCGTTCGAGAAATACTTGATCGTCTCGTAGTTGATGAGCGCGTCCGTGGCCTTGTCGTGGTACTCGTTGTCGTGTTTCGTGGACGCCTCGCGGTACTTCTTGCGCCAAAGCGTGATCTTGATCGTGAGAAAAGCGTAGACGACAAGACTCGAGAACGCGATGAACGAGAGGCTCGCGAGCTGGAAGTGCACGGCGAAGATCACGATCACGACCACGGACTCGGCCAAAGTCGGGAACAGATACAGAAACACGTACGAGACGACCGCGTTGGCCGACTCGACGCCGCGGTCCATGGAGCGCAGCACGTCGCCCATCTTCTTGCGCACGTGCCAGTCGTACGAGAGCGAGTGGATGTGCTCGTACGTGAGCGTGGCCAGCTCCACGTACGCCGTCTGCTTGACCCGGAGGTAGATGAGCGTCTGGAGCTCCTTGAAGAGCTTCGAGACGAGCACCATGGCCGTGAAGATCGCGATGTTTGTGATCGCCAGCGTCGTGTCTTTCGCCAGCAGCGCGTTCGTGGCCTTGGCCATGTACAGAGGGGACGCGATGTTCGCGAGCTTCGAGATGATCAGCACCACGTACGTGCTCGCCGCGCGGATCTTGTTGGTCGCGCCGTGCGGCCAGAAGTACGGCTTGAGGATGTAGACCATCTTGACGAACGAGATGCCCTGTGGCTTTGGTGGCTCCGACGGGTCCGCGACTGGGGCGTCCAGGTTGTCGGCTTCTTTCGGGGCCGATGGCGTCACGAGCTGGTCCAGCAGGTAGTTGAGGTTCACGACCTCGAGCACCGTGAAGATGAGCGGCAGCGAGTTGGCGATGTTGGCGTCCACGAGCAGATTCTCCACCTCGTCTTCCTGCGAGTACGAGTCCAACGCGAACGAGTCGATCGCGAGCACGACGAGAAAAGCCAGCGACACGGCGTAGCACGTCCACGAGAGCAGCTTGGCGTTCGGGTACGACATGGCGAGCGTGAAGAGCAGACTCTTGGTAAGCGTCACGGCCACGGGCACGCCCCAGAAGCGCCATTGCACGTGCGTGGGACGCAGCAGCCAGTCAAAGCACCAAAAGCCCGCGTTGCCGAGGCTGAGCCACACCACGAGCAGCAGCGACACGAGGTCCATGACGAGCAGCAGGATCTGGCTGAACTGCAGACAGAGCATCTGGCTCTGGCCGCGCTTTTTGCCACCGGCCGAGTCCTCGGGCTCGATCCAGCGCGACATGGTCTGCTTCTTGCTCGCGGCCTTCGTTTCCTCGCCAGCAGCGCCGGTCGCGAGCAGCGGCGTCTTCTCCTCCACGGGCGCCATCCTACTCGCTAGTTGGTCGGTTAGCTGTGAGTCTGCGAGTGCGAGCTGCAGACGCAGAGGGGGGAAGTTGCTGGAAGTGTTGTGCGGAGAGGGAGGCGGCGCGTGCGTCGCTTGGTGACCGCGCGCTCGTTCGTTCGTTCGTTGTGTTCTTTCTCCGGAAGAAGGACGCGACTGACCGACTGACGTGGCTTCTTGGCTTCTGTGGCTGCGACGGATCTGATTTCACACGAGGAGTGCAAGTTGGACCATGGACCTGGAGTTGTGGGGTCCACACACAAGGATTTGACTATTTAAGGTGGCTGACACTGGAACGATGGGGTCCACATAAAAAACGGGGTGAGAATCGGAGGTCTCGAAGCTTCACCTTTATCGCTTCCGGGCGTCGTCTTCAAAGCGACTCAGGTCTGCGAGGATCCGCTCGCTGTCCATGCGCGCCTGTGTTTTCTTGCGGGGAGCTCCCTCCTTTCTCTCTTCGCCATTCGTACTAGCGGCGCCTTTGAACGCAGTGAGCGCGTCGGCTTCCCACATCAGGTCGCTCGAATCGACGCTGGTCGAGAGACTTCTCTCTCCTTCACTCTCGCTCTCGGCTTCGCTCACGGACTCGTTTTCTTCACCCGGGTTTGCAATTTCTGTCGCTGCTAGCGTCGGAGACTCACGTCGCGAGTTCATCGACGTGCTGCTCGCTTCGCCTCCGTTGGAACATTCGACATTCAACGTTGACTTTCCGTCGTTGGTTCCAGGAGACTGGTCGTCCTTGACGAGGTGCTCGACTGAAGGGCTGTCGTGCTTTTCAGGTCCGGCGTCTTCGATAGAGGCGAGCTCTTGCGCTTTTGTCGAAACGGCGCTGCAAAACATCTCGCCCATTGCACTTGTCTCCTTCACAACGTCCATTATCTCCAAATGCCTGGCTGGCTCTGGCGTGTCAGCCGTCGCAGACACAATCGGAAAGCTCTCAGAGTCAGGAGTCGAGGCGGCCGTGCTGCTAGGATCCTTCACCTCACCATCGCCGGTCAGGCTTCCACCAATCTCCAGGTCCTGTAGCATTGCGACCATCACGTGGCGAACAATGGGATCAGCCTCACTGTCCTGCGCGACAGATGCTGGGCAACTGGTATCGACATCTGAGGGTGCTGTTCGATATCCATGAACATCTGGAACACCGCTGGCTTCGTAGTCCACGTCAGCTGCAGCTGCTGGATCCAGTCTGGGAGGATCAGTGATTGTCGGCTCGTCACGAGCGCTCTTCATGCTGAAAAGCTCCTGTTGTGCTTCGCCACCACTCGCCTCTCTTGCACCAAGCTCACCCGTGACTTCAGCTGGAGACTTTGGCTCGGAAGCAGCCATCTCAAAAGCACGGCTTCTCACATAGTGACGGACTTCCAATAGGTCGAGGTCGCAGACGTCGTCCACAACGCACTGGAGCGTTTCAGCCACCACTCCCACGATTGGGTGCGGCGGCAACGATACGGCGTCAGGTGGACAGTCGTGCTCTTTCATGGCAATGTCAGATCCCTTGCTCGGAACTTCCTGCGCAGGTTCAACTTGATCCAGCCAATCTGCTTGATGAGTGCGAGGCGCATCCGCTACACCGACGCCATCTTCCGAATCGACCGCGGCTAAGCCACTGCTGCTGGTAGCTTTGCTTTTCTCGTCACGCTCACCACCTTCGTGCTCACCAGTGGATTTGCTAGAAGGCGGTTCCGATGAACTCTTCTCACGCTCCTCCACTAAGTCGGCACCGCAGACCTGGTTCACAGCGCACTGCAGTGCCTCACTCACCTCTCGTGGAACGAACTGTGCTTCGAGCTCGTCATCGTCGATTGCGCGGCGCGCTTGCTCTTGCACCACCACTTCGGATTCCTCAAACTGCACTTTCTGTACAGCCTCGTCCCTCGAAGGGCGATCTTCCTGAGAAGTAGCTGCAGCTGTGACACAGGGCTCGCGCTCCAAGTCAATGCTCACGAGTCTTCTTGTGGCAGCCTCTTCAATTTCACCATCGTCCTCATCAACATTTTCGTCACGTTCATCAACACTTTCGCTTCCCACTTGGACGCACTCGTCACCCAGAGTCCAGCCTTCAGCGAACCCCAGCACATCGTCGTCAGTGTCTACGCCCCTGGTGTTTTCAGAGCCATCCTGCTCAGCGCCAGCGTCATTCATCACATTTGGGGATACACCATCGCGCTCTTCGGCAGGGGCAGCCGCGAGCTCTTCACTTAGCTCAGGCTCACGACTCAGCTCCACTGGCAAACCATCCGCCAGAACCCCGCTTGCAATACTTGTGCTGCCTTCTTGTATCAGCAAATACCTCCTTCGCTGCGCTCTCCAGGCCTCTTGGATGCGAACAGCAGCCTCAAGCTGCTCCATGGTCTTCTCACGTGCCATGAGCTCAGTTTGCACCTGCTGGCGCGCGTTACGGCCTCTCCACAGCGCTTGCACGCACACTGCCGCCTCGATGCACTCAACTAGCAGGTCGTGCTGTTCTTCACGGAGCCGACTCTGTCGGCATCGCCAGTGCTTTTGTATAGCCCGCGCACCAGCACTCTGCTCTCTCAGTACAGCGAGTCGACGTACAACGCAACGCCACCAGCGCTGGACTCTTCGTACACTCTTCTTCACCTTTCGCCATCTCCTCTTGCAAATCCACACGTGAGCCACGCTTCTGATACACAAGATAGCGTCACGAAGGCGCATGCAGAACCGAGCCGCGAGTCTCTGTCGGACCCAGCACTGCAGAACCAGCACCGATTTCTTCTGAAGACCCCAGGCACGAACGCCAACGAACCGCCGCGCGTGCTTTTGAAGGATCTGCGCTGAGAGCTGTCGCGCAAGGCTCATCATCGCTCTCGCCTTGTGCTGCAGCTGGCGACGCACAAAACCCTGCAGTCGTGAAGCCGCCTTGAGCCGCTGCTTCACGAGTCTGTCGACTGATCGCAGCTCTCTGAGTTCATTCCGAGCTTTACGGACTCGATAGAAGCACTGAAGCGTGATCGCAGCGTTCAGCCGCTGCAGCTTGAGCGCCTGAAACCGCTTCTGCTCGAAACGCGAGCGAATCTTCGACTGCAAAAGGATTGACGCCTTGTGATAGTGCTTGCGCTGCTTCTCGCGGTCCTGGAGCAGCTGGTCGTGCTTCGCGAGCGTCTTCTGGACGCGTACCGCTTGTGCCTCGGCCTGGATCACCTCTTTCTGCTTGGCAAGCTGAAGAATCTGGAACCTGCGCTGCAGCTGCTGGTATTCGGAGCTCAAGTTTGCATACTTCTGCTGATCCAGCGCTTGAACCGTCTGCGCAGCGCGGAGTTCGTGACGCAAGTGGGAATTCTCCTCGTCTTTGGCATCCAGGCGCTCTTTTAGAGTGTCGACTTGGGCTTGGAGAGCCTCAAGCTGCTCACTTGATACCTCGCCATTCGTTAAGGCTGTCGAGTGTCCACTGCGGGCCTCTGTGGCTCTTGAGCTTCGGGAATGTGGGCGAGTTAACACCAAATTGGGCAGCTCGGGCTTGCGTGGCGAGACCCCCTTGCCGTTCGCGGTAGAACTGGACGCCATCGGAGGGAATGGAGGGGGTGGAGTATCAGAAGCACCTCGACTCTTGCGTGCTGGAACTGGACCTGCGCTTGTACTTAGATCCACTGCTGAAGCGCCTTTGAGGGAACGATTGGTCGATGAGGACTGCGCGTTCGTGTCCTCTTTGCGTTTGCTTCGAAGCTCGCGCTTGCGGTAGTCTCCTCCAACCGGCAGCTGTGCAAGTTGCTGATCCTCTTTGTCACCCCCATTGTCATCATCGTCCATTATAGAGACTTGAGACTCTTGCTCGTGCTGCTTGCGCAACAAGAAGTTGACGTACTCGCTCCACTCGATTTCCTAGAGCCAAGTGAGTAATGTAATGAGCGCACTGTATTCTCCAGCTCGTTGTAACGAATGAAGATTGTCAGCTGAGCGATAGAGCGACTTGCGTACCTGGTCGTGATTAGCATCCATGTCGGCGAAGAGCTCTTCGAGTTGCCTTTCCGATGGGGACGCGGTTGGATCCATCGAGATGCCGCCAAAGAGACTCTGGAAGAGGCTTTGTCCGTCCGATGAGGACGTCAGCGCTATACAAAGCACACAAACCCAAGCTTGACATGAGAACACATCCATAAGCAAAGTTCTAAAGCAGATACAGAGATCCTGCTTACCGTCCTTGTGGTGCAGAAAGAGCTGCTTGAACTCGCCCAGGTCAATGCGGCCGTTCCCGTTCCCGTCCAAGAGGTAGAACAATTTCTTCCATACGACCAGGCTCTCCGATTTCGCTACTTGATGCTGTGAGCGCGTCAGCGAACAGAGAGCTGGCTGGTTGTCAGTTGAGAGCTGTGTGCTCTTACTACTGCGATTGCCACCTCCGTCGCAACGTCTTGTTTGCTGAGGGCGAAACGCGATGCTCATGCTCAGAACCCCCATCTTCTTGCTCTTGTCGTGTTTGTTCAGCAGCAAGTACGACTTGAACTGCTGGCTTTTCTCTAGATCATCATCACTTGCTGAGATCTCAGGAGTCGCGATGAATGCGTGCAGATCCACAGTACATTCCCCCAAGCAGACCTCCTGAATGGAACTCGCAAAGCCCACCCACTGGACGAGAAGCGCTGGGATCTCTCCTCGTGAGCACCTGCCATCACCTCCGGTTTCATTGTCTCTCGAAGAGTCAAACGGAAGTTCGAGTGTCTCAACGTGGGATCCCAAGGCGTCCACCATGGGTGTTGTAAACGTCTTGCGCTTCCACGTGCACCGTATAAACTCCTTCTCGATCGGGATCCTCGTCTGCGGCTCCGATAGAGGTCGTGAGCCTTCAAACCGGAGCTCGAAGACTCCAGTGGAGGCTGGAACGAACTTGGTCTGCACGAGAAGCTGAGTCTCAAGTCCCACACAGCTCTCGCTATCGCTAGCACCAGCCACCCCAGCGTTACTGCCAGTCAAGGTGACCCACTCTTCACTCGTTTCGAGCCCCAGTCGCACAATCTTGAGGCTTCCAACCAGCGAGCAGCCAAACGAGTCCGAGACGAGCTCAAACTGCAACCGCCCAAAAGGATTCTCGACCGACTGGTTGACCACAAACGACTCGCTAGTCCACAGCCAGCTCTCCTCCTGGACTTGCAGCAGCGCTTTTCGTGTCCGCCCGCACTTCACAGCTTGGGCAAATGAGCCGTTGTCCCGAAAGAGCGAGAGCTGGACAGCTGCAGACGCGCCAGGCTGAATCTGCTTCGTGATTCGGTGATCTCTAGCAGACTGCGGCACGAGCGCCTCCTTCACTAGAACGTAAAGCTTCCCAGCGAGTGGACTGGCACGACCTGCACTCCCTCCAGCGGCCGAAGAAATGGTGAAGCTCAACTGGACCTGGGCTGTCGATCGATCTTCAGAAATGTGGTCGGTCCGGTGCATCTGGTACCAGGCTCGCTGCGCCTTCTGTGAGAAAAGACGCTCTCGCCAGCCTTTCCGCAGTGGGAAGTGCACGTGGCCACGTGGCTTTCGCTCGAGATCACAGAGCTGCAGAGCGAGCACGACGCCCTCGTGGCCTTGGATGCTCGAGACTGTCGCTGTCAGGTCGACTGTGTGGTCATCGTCAAGGTCGATCACGTCGACTGCCTGGGCTGAACTCGAAAGGAGCTGGATGTTGGCCTCGTACAGCGCCAGCTGGTCACCAATCGGACTCGCCGAGCTCAGTTTCATGACCTGGAGACTCGCACTTGAAGCCAGCGAAGACAGCAAACCGTTTCCGCCTCTCAGTCCCTTGAGCTGGTGAATAGTGAGCTCCAGCCGCTCTCGCGAAGCCAAAGCCTCGAGCTTTTGCCTGTGCGTTCGGTCGAGAAACTGGATCTCGAACTCGAGCACGCCTTCTTTTCTCTGTTCGCATCTTGATGATCCATTCGAAGCAGCTGATGAGGCAAACGGGAGTGTGAATGCCACGAGGTGCTGCTCCTGCGTGACACTTGGGAACAGCGGGAGACTCAGCGAACCGACCAATTCGTCTGCACCGTTAAGGGTATCACGCTTCTTGAAAACCAGGAGTTGGATGGCTGGTGTTGCACCGCAGTGCACAGGTAGAACGAGGTGCTCGTTCCATGCAACTGAAGCTGTGCCACCTGGAGTCTGCGATGCAAGCCTACAACAAGCAAGCAACGCGTGGGTATCATCAACAGAGCCTCCCGTGTTTCGAGGCAAGACGTGAGAGCCACACTGTTGCAAATAAACCATTTAGCGGTTGACATACCTGGTGCTGACGCTCTTCGATCCGAAGCCCGCGGAGACAAAATACTGATCTGCCTCCATAGCTCCACGGCGCAAGAAGCCGCCACTCGCAGTGCGGATGTGGAGGCACACTTCACCGTTCACTTGAACTGGTCGAGCCTTTGACGTCACGCTCGCAGTTAAAAGGGAAGCTGGTGCTTGCATCCCAGTGACAAGGCGGATGGTCACCAGAAGTGGGATCTTCAGAGACCCACTCTGCTCATTCTCGACTCGTTCATCGCTTCCACTGGCATTTCCATCAGATGAGTCGACGGGCACGAGCAACAGCAGACACATGGGAGAGCAGCTTGGCTGTGAAAACAGCGCACAGAGGTCCAAAGTGTACACGCCAAGGCACCGCTCGCTTTCACCACTGTCACCGGCTGGCTTGGTCGGTCTTAGATCTCGCTTGTCGATCGACTTCGTTGTGTTCAGTGGACGACTTGAGGGTCTTGATGCTGAAGACGAACTCTGTGGCAGCTGAGGCTTCTTTCCAATAGCTTCAAGGCTCCGTTGTTTGCTGCAAGCAATGAGCTTGAGCCTCAGTGCCGGCACGAAACGGTCCTTGGACGACCACGACACGCTCGGGCTCGTGAAGCTCTCGTTCCAGCTGACTTTCCGGTCACCACGAGCGTTGATCTCCACAATCTCCTGCAAACTCGACAGCTCGTTCCATTGAGAAGACGACAGCATTTGAAGGTGAAGTCGCATCGAATCGCCACTTGAGGCGCTCTCTAGAGACGGCGGAGGGTATGCGTCGACGACGTCGACCTCCAGCACGCCACGACTCTCAGGTTGTCCTCCAGTTGGTGAAGTGTACTTGACATCGGATAGGATCGACGATGCGACTTTCGTTTCCAGGGAGGACGGTGACGAAGTAAGCGAGGGGGTGGCTAGAATTTGCGTCACAATCAGCATTTCTCCACAGATCTCGTTGCCAACTGTCAGTGTGCTACCCGAGTTCTTGCTCGAAGCGTTAGTCTGGTTGGAAGTCGATAGGCTTATCCGCTTCTTCTCGACCCGGGTACCACCATCAGTGCTAGTTGCGTTTGACTGGAGGCCGAGTAGAAGAAGATCTGGGGTGAGGGAAAACGAGCAGCTCCCGAGAACTTCGTTGCGCTCGCGGTGACTGAAGCGACAGAGTTCGACGAAGAACACTTCAGTAGCAGCGCTCTCGGTAGTTATCTCAGTCTCGTAGACTAGTGCTGCTTGAGTAGGCTGATGAGATGGTGGCTTTAAACCGCTGGTATCCCAAGGCATTGCTGGAGACTTGAACGCGCGTTGGCGGCCAATGCTGCTGGACCAGAGCTTGACAAACACGTGGGGACAGGAGCTCGTCTGAATATTCAAAGGCTTGAGGTCCTGGATCTGCAGCTTCACTCTCGTTGACGATTTTGCCAGCTGTATCTGTCTTAACGGCGACGACACCTTACATGATGAGTCTCCAGCAAGTACGCTGATTGCTGTGCAAATGGCCCCAGCGAAGTTCTCTGCCTCATCGAGGAGGTTGAGCTGGAAGGGCCAGTCTTGAGCCTCGCTGCCACCACCATCGATAAACGAAGCCAGGCCGACGCAGAAAGAGAGCGACCAGTCCCGCAATCGTTTCGAGCGGATCTCGACCTCAACGCGAAGCGCGTTTGTGCCGACTTGAAGCGCATCAAACACACTCGGCGACAGCTCAAAGCTGAGCGACGGGGCTGCACTCGAACTCGCGTCGCCTGGGAATCGGATGCACGCACCTGCTGTAGAATTGCCGCAGTGATTGGCGTCGACTTGAGCACTTTGCAAGGGGAAAATCGCGCGAGAGGTGCCACCGTTCGGCAGCAGGCGACCTCGAACGACGATCTCACTTGATTTGCCACTCGCTGTCATCTTCTCGAATACATTGGAGGGTATTCGACAGATTCCAGTAATCATGAGGTTGAGAGCGTCCCCGAGCGACAGACTTTGCCGTGTCGCCAAGCTGCTCGACTGTAGCTCCGTTGATTCTTCGCGGGCAGCGTCAGCATATTGAACCTCTTTCGTGCCGTTTTCAGGAGCATCGCCACCATCGCCTTCACCTCCTGGTGACCAGAAGCACGCAAGCAGCAACTGAGGGGCGATTGATGGTCGATTGTCTCCAGTCGGTGCAGCATTCTGCATTGGCACGCACTTAATCGACTGAGATTTGCAGACACCAACCAGCGATTCCCAGCTCCGTAGCTCCAACTGCACAGAAACGATCTCCTCCTGAACCGGAAAGTAGCTCTCGTCGACGAGCTGGAGCCTGAGTGTCAATACTTGTGCGAGCGAAAGATCTACTTGGAAGCGAAAGTGGTGGTTCCACACTGCGACTGGGACCTGGAAGTTCACTGGAACGTCGTCACTGGAAGCAAGGGGATGCTCATTCCAAATCGCTGTATCAGATCGTTGTGGCTTGCTTCCATCTTCTAGTGCAGCTGTGACGAATGGAGCGCGCGAGGTCTATCCGCCATAGAACACAGCATATAGATAATTTAACGATGCTGATACACAAACACATAGCTCGGAGCGATAGCAAGCTCACCTCAAGACCGCCGCACGCAATGGCTGCAACGGTGAGCGTTCCTTCCCCACTGGTGCGCTTTTCATTTGCACACTCGGCAAACAGACTGGGGCTGAACGGCGTCAGACTGCTGCTGGAATCAAAGTCCAAGGTGGCGTTCAACGTGAGTTTTCCAGCAAAGCCTCGTCCTGATGTCCGCGCCAACGCGAGCTCAAAGGGTTCGCTCGACTGCCTCTCCACCACTTTCTGCATCGGGATGCGACCGGCGCCGACCTGCTCGTGGCTGAACTCGCTGGAGCCAATCTCCCAGACCTCGATGACCAGGTCACACACACCAAAGGTGACTAGCGACTTGATACACGCGAGCGAGAAGTTTCGGAGCGCGATTATTTCGTCCCACGTGGTCTGAGATGAACTGTCCTCGATCGTCAGGACGTTGCTGGTGGCACTCTGGTTGCCTGGATCAACAAACACCTTGGCACGAAGCCGTCTTCGTCTGACTGGCTTCTCTGTACTTGTGGCACGCAGGTTTGCACAGCCGATCAAGTGAACGCAGAGGCTCACGAACTGATCTTGATCTCTTGTCTCATCGAGCAGGTCGAGTGGGATGAACGCACTTGCCTGCTGTACATCCACCGAGGCTGGTGCGGGACGTTCCTCCGTCTGTGGTAGTGAATGCGTGCCGTCAGCCATCTCCACTCATGCAGTTGCGTTTACTGTGGAAACCAAGGCGGTGGCGATGAAGACATGTGACGCAGAGACCTTGGTGCGGGAAAGAAAGTGTCGCTTGGTGCCGCGCACTGCGCCGTTTGGAAGCTAGATCCTTTCAAAATAGACCCGGCCTTCGCCACGCCTCGTTTGTTACCTTCAGCTTCCGGTGATGTACTTGCTTGGATCGAGAGCTGAAGGTTATGATAAGCTGCCAGGTCTTCAAACGTGGTACATACTGTCCTCTATCGCACTGCAAGAAGCAGCCTGTCGCTCTGGTCGGTAGCAGCGTCGGTGTTCTCGTCGTCGATTTCTTCAGCAGAGGCTCTGCGTTTTTTGTGGCTAGCTGTCTTCAGCTGCCTGAAATATTGCAAAGCTGCGGCGCGTCGCCACTTCAACGCCATCCGAGTGAGCACCAACAACAGGGCAGCGAGAGCGACCATAGCTGCGATCTCCCATATGCTGAAGGGCATCGTGCGATTCTGACGTGGTCGACCGTTGGGCCACGCATGATCCGAGACGACCCACACCGAGTCCTTCACGCCGCCATTCTCGACCATCTCGTTTGCGACAAACTCGAAGTGCATGTGTGTGGCATTGTACACGTGCACGCGACCGTAGCCGTACTCTTGGAGGACGCGGAGGCTCCAGTCGCGATCATAGTAGCCCTCCGAGTCCACGTTCGCGCCGCCCGAGCCGACCATGATGTGCACCGGTGCCTGGGCCACTGACAGCGTCGCTCCATAGAAGCATTGCTCGTCGTACACGGGACACGTGCGCTCGTACGAGTGGTAGTGGCCCGAGAAAACCACGTCGACGCGGAACTCGTCGAGCAAGTGCTCCAAGTGGTTGCGCAGCAACAGCGAGCGCCGGTAGTCGGACGTGTACGTCTCGGAGCAGTACAGCGGTCGGTGGATGTGCAGAAACAGCCACGGCGTCGTTGTGCGGTTTACGCTGCGCAGGTCCTTGAGCAGCCACGAGTACATGGGCGAGCCGTGTCGGAAGTCGTGCTCGCTGCTGAGCACCGTGTGGTGGGTGAGCCCCATCTCGGTGCTGTACCAGAACACGCCGTTGCCGTTCGCCGGCATCTGGAATCGCTTGGACATGGGCACACCACACTCACCGCCAGAGTCAAAGCCGCCTGCACGGTCGTCTTCGAAGATAGGATTTGGTGAATACTTGTCGAAGCCAGCAGCGTTCTCTCCTTCTTGATAGCCGTAGTCTAGCAACAAAGATCCACAGTGAGCTCATCAAGTACAAAGTGAAGGATTGCCGAGCAGAAATGAGGGAGACGTACCGTGGTTGCCGACGCTGATCATGTAGGGCACACGCGAGGCGGCGCCCTGGATGAGGAACCCAAACTGGTCCCAGAGGAACGTCGAGCCGCGCGCATACGATAAATCGCCGACGTGGAAGACTGCGGTGTACACGTGAGTTTCGTCCTCGAGACCCTGCACAATATCGCGCTCGATGTGCTGCATCGTCGTGCCGCAGCCGCCCTGGACCATAAAGTCGCCCGTCGCAGTCGCTGTCGCCGCGAGGTCTCCAAAGACCACAAAGCTCATAGTGCTCGAAGGTGAAGGTACTGTCCCTGGCGCTGGCGGCACAAAGAGCTGCTGGACGTCGCTCATGGAACCCGTTGACACGCTCTCGTTCTTGCTCGCATCGCCGACGCGGTAGAAGTACACCGCATTCGGCTCGAGCCCTGCCATGACCGCAGTGTACATGTGGCCTGGGTCTCGGTAATAACGCGGCGAGACTGTCGTCGCCGGCCCTGCACACATATCACTCGCGGAGTAGCTCGTCGAACTCGCTACGGCTTGAAGCGTGAGGCTCGTGTTGCTCGCGCCGTACTGCACCACTGGGTTTGCTAACAGGCCACCACCACTTGTCCACGTGACGAGCATCTCGTTAAGCTTGGTCGTGGGCGCCAAGTGGATCTGCGTCGGCTCGCTTGGTCCGTTCACGAAGCGCACGAGCGGCGACGTCGCGAGCACCTGGCGGCCCTTGGCGAGGAAGCGGAACTGCCACACGCAGCGCATGTTGACCATGGGGCCGAACGCCAGCACGCCCGACGCGCGACGCCCTGTTGTCTGCGAGTCCATGTACCCGCCGTCCTCGGCATTCGCATTGCTGTCTCCGTCGAGACAGTAGGCGGCGACGCGGTCGTCGGCGTCGCGCGCGCTTTCCTTCGCGTCCTCGAACGCGAACGCGACGTGCACGACGTCGAAGTTGCGCAGCAGCGCCGTCGACACGTTGAAGGTGCGCAGGGGCGCGCGCAGCACGTGGGCGCCCAAGGGTGTCGCTGGCGTCGCGCCTGAAGCTGCTGCAAGTGCTGATGGCATCACGCGCGTTTCGGTTGACAGAATGCGGAAAAGAAAAGCAAAAAAAGGCGTGCTTCAAGCATCATTTCCGGAAATAAGCGAGAAGTCGCAGCATTCGTCCTATGGCGCACGAGGGTCGCTGCGAGCGAAGTGATCGTACGAGCCCCACACCCACATCAGCTCGAAGGCCAACAGCTCATCTCGAAGAAGATCCCCACCTCTGAAGATGCGAACCTTTTCGTCGTTGCGGTGGATTGCACGCTTGCTCCAGTTCATTGAGCCGACGAGCAACAGCTTGCGATCAATCACGACGAACTTCGTGTGCATCGTGCGCGAAGAGTACCGGATCTCACAACCAGCGGCTCTCAGCGTTTCGATCTGGCTGTTGGCATTCTGCGTCCGTTATTATCCGCACCGTGAGAGGCCGTTCTGCAGTCGCCTGCTCCTTGATGCGTTCGATGATCGTTTTGGCAATCTGTGCACACGTTGAAAATATCAAAAGCAGTCGTTGTTAGAACTCCAAATCTCACACACTCCACTCACACATCCCATGTACCTACCAAAGGGTGCGTTATCAAGTGCATATCGAGACTCTCCGTCACGCTCTCAAGATATCCCAGCAGTCTCTCGAGCGCGTGGACGTCACCGTGAGCGCCAGGACAAAGCATCCGAGTGCACTGGCCAGTCTCCTTGAACTCCGGGCAAGTTGCCCGAGCTGGAAAGACTAGCCTCGTCACGTAGCTCCCTCCGTGCTGACCACCCTCGACTCCGTCGCCTTCTCCATCCTCGTCTTGTACGGTTCGTATAGGGTCGCCACCAACCGCAAGCTGCAACCGCTCAAGCTCACTCTCTAGGTGCTCGAGCTCAACGGCGCCGCCACCAAACGGAAGGGGTTCGTGAAGATCTGCCACGTCACCAACCTCAAGCCCATCGAGCACTAACGCAGCGAGGCCACTGTCGTCCGACTCGTCACCGGTGCCCTCTGACCACTCACCCCAAATTCGTAAGTGTCGGTCTCGAGTCCGTGGTCGGGCTCCGAGCGCTGGTCCGGATGTTGTACTGTGGAGTGTTGGGGAAGCTGGAGAGGAATGAGGTGCTGCTGCTGTTGAACGATCTGTCGCTGTTGTCGAACGAGCTCATGCTGCTCTGTCAGTTGACGCCGGTAGTGCGCGTCGTAATCGTTGAGCTGAAGCTCGACGCCTCGCATCTCACGCTCCTGCATTCTGGTGAGCTGTCCTTGCAGCTCGTGGCGAAGCTGCTGCTGGGTGAGCTCTTGTTCTTGACGTGCTTGAATCTCTTCGCGTCGCTCTTGCTCCTCGTATGCGGCGAGTTGCCGCATTAACGCAGTGCGATCAGCATCGAGCTCGTCTGCAGCTCTCACCACGGAATACCCTCGTTGAAGGTGCGCAGGGGCGCCTGCAGCACGCGGCTGGTGAGGCGACGACGACGCGGCTGGGTTGTCATTTTTGCGTCACGTTGTTGTTGCGATTTAATCATGGAGGAAAAAAGGGCTGTCAACATTTCTTCCAGATAGAGATATGAGCTGCTCCATAAAACGGATAAAGACGGTACGAAAAAGAGCTTTGGAGGATTATGAATCGAGTAAAACATGTCCAGCATTAGAAGCACACCCTGTCCAAATCGGTATCCAGATGACATCATCCAATAGTGAAGAAAAACATCGAGAAATCACAACTTCACGTGCGATTTGTATGCGAAGGTCCAGTTCAACGAGTCTCTTCAAAAGCAACACTGATTGTACGCTACCCCTCTGTAAGATTCTCTCTACAAGACCAAGCGTTCCTGGACCGCGCACAGCGCCTTGAAGTCAATCTCCTCCAGGTAGCTGCTCCACAACCGCTCGACCTTGGCCAGGTCGCAATACACGTCCCCACAGCCCGGGATCTCGTCCTCCTGCTCGTTCACGAGCACCTGCACGAAGAACTGGTCCTCGTTCGACTTGCGCTGGAAGAGCCTGAACTCGACGTTGGCGCCAAATGGCGCGGACACGGACGTGCGGAAGTCGCGCGCCTCGATCTCCGTTAGGTTCGCACTGGCCGTTAAGATCGACCGGTCCGTGTACCCGAGCAGCGTGATAAGCGGCAGCGTCGTCTCGGCGTGTGCAAAGTTGATGATGTTGTGCAGGTCGTTGGTCTCGTTGATGCGGCCGCGGAGTCCCGCAAAGACGTCCTGGAGCAGCACGGCCGCCATCTCGTAGTTGATCGCGTGGCCCGCGCCGAGCTCGTAGAACGCCTTGAGGTCGTCCAGGTAGTCCGCCGACACGATGAGCGACTCGGTCATGAGCGTGCACCACTGGGAAGTGATGCCGTTGAGCGCGTAGTCGAACCTATTTATGCGCACCGAAGACGTGACAATGTGAGATAAATAGGTATACCCCTCTTGACAGGATAACTGGTTGCTAGGTACGGACGCGCATGCCGAGAACGCCGCCTGCACGTCTGCGGTGGAGATGTTGGCAGTTGTGCTGTTCTGCAGGCCGAGCGCGAGCGTGAGCGCCTTGCGGGCCTCGACCAGGAAGTGCGAGTCTTCGAACGCAGTCATCTCCTCGATCGCGCTGGCGTTCTGCTTGACCTCGCGCGTGTACTTTGGACAGATATCGTAGAACCGGAGCAGCGGGTCCTATGTGCGAGTAGCAGTGAGAACAGTTAATCAGTCACCTACTGAGCAATCGATTAACAGGCTCATGACGGTGCTCAGTCCTCACCTGTCCTTTCGGGAACTCGATGAACTTCACATCTTCTGAGTTAGCGAAGAACTCGTTCACGTACCTGTTGGGTGCCAAAGATAAGTAAGCACACAGACACGAGTAATGCAACCAACCAAACGTTCAGGCTGAAGAGCTACGTACGCCTTGGCGGAATCCTTGGTGCGCGTCACGTACGTGTGGCGCACGTGGGACTTCCGCGGGACGTACGTCACCGGGTCGACGTGGCCCATGCTGCGCAGCAAGCGGCGTGCGAGGTCGTGCATCTCCTGCGCGCCCGCTGCATCCAGTTCGCCCTCCATGCTCATATTGTACGGCAGCGAGTAGTTTTGGAGCCACGCCGGGATTGCGTCTGGGAACTGCCGAGCTTTTGCGAGCAGCGCCTCAATGTCCTCGATGTTGCCGCCCGTCGGGTATCTGTTCCACAACGGTAGAAAGCAAAAAGTTAGGCATACGTACGTACTTAGGAGGTGATAGGGCATTGCCCAGGCTCATCATATCCAGTAGACACAACACACTACAGACCTGATACCGTGGCGAATGACGAGATAGGACTGGCGCAGCTGCAGGTCTTCGCGCAGCAGCGCGTTCTCGTAGGCCGTGAGCAGCTCCTGGTTGGACTCGACGCCGTCGCGCTGGTCCCAGTACGCCGTCTTGGTCGCGAAGAAGCGCGCGAAAGGGTACTTGGCGTCGCGCTGGATGTGCACGGGGCCGAGCTTGCTCTTGGCGCTCGCGTCGGGCGAGTCGGGCGTCATCTCGTACAGCAGCGCCGTGATCAGCGCCGTGCCCACCACGAGCGCCACGACCTGCCGGAGGCGCTGCGTCTTGGTCGCCGCCTGCGCCTTGCGCTGCTGCGACGACGCCGTCGACTGCGTGGACATGGGCGCGGACTGGATTGTCAGCAGCGGCGAGCGCTCGCTGCTCCTCGGCGGCGCTCCGTTGCTCGTCGCCATCGCGTCTCTGCTGTTGGGGATGCGGGTGGGTGGGGCTCTCGCGACCTCTCTTTTACGCGGTGGCAACTGCTGGTGTGCTGTAGCAGTTGCTGGCGGTGCACCCGCTCGCTGGTCAGTTGGTCCGCTCCGGCCCACGGTCGCGGCCACCGATCGATCGGTGGCAATTGCGTGATCTGCACCTATTCACCGCAGCCGATGAGAAAATCACCACCACCAGAAACCAGCCATGTGTTTCTCAAACCGCTGGGATTGACTAGAAGTGGCTGTTTTTACTTGATATACAGCGAATAGATAGCAAGTCTTTGCCAGTGCAAAACGTTGATTGGTTGATTCCGGAAGGTATCAACCAATCAGCTTCTCCAGTGATTAACGGCGACGGAACATTGGCTGTTGACCGAGTGTTGGAGCAACAGCCGAGTCATCCGTGAGTTCCTGGGCTTTCGCTGCTTCAACTCCGAATGCACCGGCCTCTCCTGCACTACTGTCCGCCACTCGAACTGGGCTTCAACTCAGCTGCTCACCGAACGGAGCTGACCATTAATCACTGCCAGCCAAACCACATTCAACAAGGTTCTCGAAATGGCTACACAGCAGCATCAATCAAGAGGTCTTTGTTCACTGGTTTCGAATATCATCCGGGGGTCATCCTTTGTCCTGTCGTAACTTTCACACACTGCGCTCGCTTATCGTATCACAACTCGCTGCAGCGCCTGCAAAGCGAGTTGTGCTCGGTCCCCAGTGCTCTCGGCCTGGTTTCTCGAGGAATTTCGTCCTCTTAGGTTGCCGTACTGCGTCTTCTGCTCTGAGATCCTCCAAGCACAGGTCACTCGCTCACCACTCACTTGTCCGTCTAATCTTCATCGTCGTACTGCAGCGTGAACTCGGGGACAGCAGAATCAGCTTCGTCGTCGTCGTCAATTGGGTTCACACTGGTGGTTTCTGGCATCGCCTTGACTGCTGGAGGCTGCTGCTGGGGTGGTGGGAACCTTGGCGCTGAGCTTGTTGGTGGCGGCGGCCCGGTCGTTCCAAGAAATGGTCGCGGCGGAGGAGCCATGCCCGATGGCGGCGGCGGGCCAGAGTACCCGTACGAACTCACTTGGACAAAGCTTCCAGGAGGTCCAGGCGGTCCTGGTGGTGGCGGTCCACGTGCAAAGGTATCTTTAGCTCCTGGTGGTGCTTGGTCTCGGATGTTGGAGCTGGCGGCTGTGGCGACTGGGACTGCGACGTTGGGAGTCGCGAGGCTGTGCTGCTGGTACGGCGGGCGGCTGTCCACGGCGACGCCCGGAGCTCCGTTAGGGGGGTGGTGGGACATGGGAGAAGCACCAGTATTGTTGCCACGGTCACCTTGCACTTCATTCAAGACAGGATGTGGGGACATGCCTGTGCCAAAAGCTCTATTGTGTTGTTCTTGTTGGTGCTGTTGTGGGGGAGGTACTGGAGGAGGAACGCGGTGGCCATCATACGCATTAGCACTACCCAACGAGCCAGCAGGAGTGCGAGCAGGCGCAGGAGGCGCGAAAGCTCGAGCATCGCTTTCGCTACCGCCACCAGGACTCCCTTGTCGAGACCCCGACCAGCGAGACATGTTGTCGCTCGAGTCCCCATACGCCGCGAGATCCTGCGACGCGCCGTTACGGAACTTTGGGGGCGCCGATCTGTCCAGATCATGTTCGCCATGAGCAAAGCTGAGTTTGTTGTTCAAAGTCGACACGCGAGTACACAGATTGTCAAGAGTAGTTGCACAATTTCAAAAGAATGGTTCAACAGACACAGACAAAAAAGAAGAAATTGTCAGACGCGTGCGAAATTGTCGGCTCGTAAAGTAGGAGCTGCCCGTCATTGCATACCTGCAGTTGGCTCCAAAGCGGCATGTGCCTCGGGGAAAGTTCTTGCAGAGCACGGTCTTGCGTCTCGTTTCGTGGAACTCGGTGCGCGGTCGCAGAGACGTCGAGCCTTGTGGGTCGTGGACATGCCTACAAGCGACAAAGAATGCAAGCGAGTTTCCAACACATACATGAGTCCTCCATTCACAAATACACAAACTCCAAGTCCCATTGCAAGATCATCATACCAGCAGCGGTCTCCGAAAGTGCATCTGCCCGCAGCGAACTTGCGGCAGATCTCGCCCGAGGTGCCGGGGATCTTGTCGCCAAGCTCATCGCCTCTGTTGTGACCACCATGTTGTGGTGACGCCATCGATCTGTCGTCGTGTCTTCCAGGCACGACCATCCCCACCACCACTGGCAGAGGGTGACCGTACGGAGCAGGAGCGCTTGGTGCTGCAGCTGGTGGTGCAAATCGGTTATTCTCATGGAACGCATCTCTTTCAAAGCCGAAGCCTACTCTTCCACCACCGACGGGTGGCTCGCTAGAGGAGGACAACGACAGCGGACCTCCTCGCTGCTGCGGCGGCCATTCATCCGTTCTTCCAGATGGTGGGTGCAGCGGACCGGGTGGTGTTGCTCGGGCTGGTCCTGACTGGGAATCTGGTCGTCGCGTTGGTGATCGAGACGCATCACCAGTGTACCTTGGACTCAACGTGTTAATGGGAGGTGGACGCATCTCTTCGCCAGCGTTCGCAGCTTTCGGGGGACCCCATCGCGATCCGCGCAGCTTCTTCGCAGCACGAGACGGGTCGTGCCAGTCTTCGTTGCTCGCATTATCAAAGTCTCGTCGGACACGTCCGCCCAACGCTGCTGCGGCTGGCGGTTCACGCAAAAGAGGCGGCGCGCCGCGTTGCCTGTCTTCGTTGTCGTACGGGTCTTGCTGGTGGCTGTAGCCATTGTCCGACGCCCGCTTCTGCGGAGACAAACGGCGCTCCGAGGCACGGGGTGAGGGCAACAAAGGCGCTGGGTTGTGTGCATGGCTCTGGTGGCCCGGTAGGTGGTGGTGCTGTTGCTGCGGCGGGCCGTCGCCCAGGATCGAGGCCGAGCTTTCTTGTTGGTGGTCTTTCAATTCTTTCTGCTTCTTGATGATCGACAGCAGCGACGCGAGTTTGCCCGCCGACGCCGTGGGCGTGGTCTCTTCGCGCTGGCCATACTGCTCCTGTAGAATTGCGTCGATGGTTTGTTCGTGTTTGATTCGTTGCGAGAACAGATAAGCACAATGGAGATAGATGTAATTAGTATCATGTAGTAGAGCAGCTCGCAAAAGCACTGACACCAGTCCCAGTCCAATAGAAAAGAACAGCAGGAATATAGTTTCACACAATACAATCAGCAGGCAAAGGTGAGTGGGCATTACATGTGGAGGAGCTGTCTGCTTGCTGCTGTTGATCGAGTATTCGCGACCGCCGGCTTCTTCGATCTGGGTCGCCAAGTAGAAGCCCCGCGACTGCCACTCTTGCACCACGTGCCGCACGTGTTGCTATCCAATAGATGTCGATACAAAGAATAAGCGTGAGTACCGAGAGGCCAGTCCAAGAGTAAGGTAAGGAATCATTTCGGTGGTGTACCTGAGCGTCGGCGGGGATGCTCTTGACGGCTGCGATCGTGTTGCTCAGGTGAAGAGAGAAGCGCTTGGTGAACTGGTCCTTGGTTCCGTACTTGAGCTGGGACTGCAGCAGCAGCATACACAGACAGTTCGATATCAGTGTGCTTGAACGGAAACAAAGCAAACCTCAACTCAGGTTTTGTTGTACCTGTCGAATGATCGCGTCCATCGCGTACAGTCCTGTTTCAGAAAGCCAACCAACCCCAGATACACACACACACACGGACACACGGACATTATTAGGCAAACACAGTCAGCACTTTCTGCATCCTTATGAGCGACTATAACTTCGTACCTGCGAGTCGGTGTTCAACGTCCGCCTTCCAGAGAAACACCTCCACATCGTGCACCACGCGCTTGTAGTCCTGTCCTCACGCGATGAAGAGCACACAAGTGCACACAGATCTCCCAACAGTCAGCAACAATCCACTTGCATGCGTAGGACGGCACTGAACACCCGCCACAGCACACAAAGAGGCGCTTGAACTCCTTCCTTCCTTCCCTCGCATGTCCACAGACAGACGTACCTTGATGTATTTGAACGCGGCGTTCGCGACGGCCTTGACGCGCGTGGCGGACGTGCCTTTCGCGCACGCGAGGCCCTCAAGCGCCTGGTGCAGCTCCGCGTGGCCCTCCCACGCCTGACTGCTGACCATGGCCCCTTGCTCTGCTGCTTCCAAGCCGATGAGGGATCCGCGCGGGCTCTCGCTGCTGCTGCTGCTGCTGCTGGGAGCGCCGTGTCGGTCTTGCTGTTGTTGCTTTTTCGCTTTTTCGCTTTGCGGAGTTCTCCACGGCCACAACGACCCTCATTCGGCAACGGGACAGTTTTTGAAGCAGGGTTTTGTGCGAGGAGGATACTCTGATAGAGCAACCTAGCGTGCTCAAACCACCGCGTTAAGAGCTTTCATCCCCTTGATTTCACCAAACAGTTCTTACCAAATGATTCCGCTTTGAGCCATTCTTTCCGCGCTGCCCAGCTTCGGAACTCGGACAAGCAGCGCTTCTTGCAGACTGAGCAACAGAGATGCCCTCGACGAAGTGTCCATCGCGACAGCCTCGTCCACACACACATCCACGTGGACACGTGCCCAGCCTGCGTTCTGACTCCTCAAACCGACTCGAGAGAAGGGCGCTGCTTCAAGCAATCCCCAGCCAACCCATCCAGTCATATGGGATCACGAAACGCGCTCATCTTGTCGACCACAAGATGACAGATCTACTGAGAGCCGCCGTGAGCCGCAGATCACCCGCTACGATCTTTCGCACCTGTATCCGAGAGAAGCAAATGTCTGCTGTCCACAGTAGAGACCGGACGTCGCTGGATCTTCAGCGGTGCTCGGGCTCAGCGCACTAGCTCAGCAGCTCAGCTCAGCTCGCTCACTTACGAATATCCCAAGCCCAGTCACAAGGGAGTCGGCATCATTCGCCACCGTCTCATCCTTTCGACCAGACCTGAACCAGTATGCCGATGCCTCGACTCATCATCGCCGCACTCGGTGTCGCAGTGGCAGCGGCTTGTTGCACCACCAGCGCTGTCGAGGCCAAGAGCTTCGACCTGAGCACGTCGCTCGCGACCAAGACGGCGTACTGGAACCAGCGCTCTACTGTCAGCACGAGCAGCTTTAAAGAGGAGCTGAAGAGCTACGAGCTGCTCCAGATCCAGCAAGTGAGTCGCCACGGTGAACGGTACGTCCACTTACCACTTGACCCAAGTGCTCAGCCTCCATGCACTTGAACTGACCAACCTTTTGTATTGAATGCTTAGGTTCCCCACGAAAGGCAGCATGAACGACATCATCGCGTTCATCAGCAAGCTGCAGACCAATCACTCGGCCGTCGTCCCGTCCTGGATCAATTCCTACAAGCTCCCGTACAACCTCACGGTCGAGGGCGAACTGGCGCCGGCGGGGGTCGCGGACCTCAAAGCGCTCGGCAAGCGCACGCGCGCTGCCGTTGGACGTACAGCGATCCCAGACGCCTACTCTTCGGACAAGTTCGTGCTGCAGCACACGTACAAGTCGCGCACCAGGAACAGCGCCAAGGCGTACGTCGTGAGCTAGCTGTTCACAGAATGGCTACACTGGACTGTATAATGTAAAGCCCTGAGCTAACATTGTCGCTTGCTGAACACTGAACCCAGGTTCGCCAGCGCATTCTTCGCCAACCCCGAGCAGGTGGAGTACATCGAGCACTCGGCAGACAATGTGCGTTCGCTTACCACCCTTGGCCTTTAGCTCGACCCCACCAGCGCCTCTAACCAGACTCTGACTATTCACTCCTACTCGTGTGACTCAGGACCTGCTGCTCCGCTTCTACGACCAGTGCCCCAAGTACGTGCGCGACATTGAGGAAGGCAGGAACGCGACGGTCCAAGTGGATCTCTACAAGCAGACTAGGCGAATGGCTGCGAACGTTGAGAGTCTTCGAAATGCGCTCAACCTCACACAAGATGCGGATCTGACCGCCGACGACGTCGACGCCGCGTTCTCCGCCTGCGGGTACGTCTTCCTCCACTAGCGTCATATCCCTTCACACAAAGTCTGCACAAATGAGCTCTAATCGATGGCCATTTGATTGGTGTACCTCCCAACCTAGGTTCGAGCTCGCATTGTACGGCATCAAGACCAGCTGGTGCTCTCTGCTGAGCGAGGAGCTCGTCAAGTCCATCGATTTCCAGGAGGACCTCGACTCGTTCTACGCCCAGGGCGCGGGCTTCAAGCTCAACTACGAGATCGCCTCGGTGCTGCTCAAGGACATCGTCCAGGTCATGCGCGACTTTGTCGACGGCAAGTCGCAGGTGGTGGGCAACTTCCGCTTCGCGCACGCCGAGACGACGCTTCCCCTGATGACGCTGCTGGGCTACGGCAGCCGCGACGTGCTGCTCGCGAACTTCACCGACGCTCAGATTGAAAAGCGAGGCTTCCGCACCTCGGAGCTGGCTACCTTTGGTGCGAATATCGACTTTCGCCTGTTCCAGAAGACCGATACTTCGAGCGTTCAACAAAAGGAAAGTGAGGACTACTACGTGCAAGTGCTGGTGAACGAGCGCGTGGCCGAGATCCCTGGATGCGACGCCGTTTTCTGCAAGCTCTCGAAAGTGGAGGAGCTCTGGGCGCGCTACCTGAACGACTACGACTTTGACGCCGAGTGCCAGGTTTAAGGAAGAGACTAAAGGAGCTAGAGCCAAGGAGCTCAACAGAGAGAGAGAGAGTAAAGAAGTCTAGAATCTTGTCGAGAATGGCCGTTGCCAAGATCAAGTAATTCCTCCCCTTATCCAATTGACCAACACGCCATTGCGTCCAACACAACATCATGGCTCAATGCCAGCCGAGCTTCACTTACTGGTAGTGGCCGCATCCGAGGACGTTCTCGGCCTCGCTTTGCAGGATTCAGCAACACAAGTCACTACTCATGAAGATCGAGGCACAAGGGGACACAGGTCACAAACTGCAGCAGCAGCAGCAGCTCTGCTGTGATGATGGACTGAGAGATGGTGGATGATGTTGCCTCCCCATCATATTGCTGGGACGACAGAAGGAGAAATAATAAAGGAAAAGATCGTCTAAATATGCTCCTGACTGAGTCATCGTGGATTCGGCGCCATTCGAATATTAACAGACTTTGGGGGATGTCTTGCGCTTTGTATGCTTTGTAAACTACATGTGCTGACCCGCCGGTCCCCTAATCCACTCTAACAACCTAATCCCCACCCGGTATCTTCTCACACAAAACAATAGCGCGCTCGAGGGGAGTAGGGCTCTCTTGCTAGTGACCCAATAGGACCCACTGCAAGGTATTCCGAACCTATTTGAGATGTATTATTCCATTTATGAGATGCCACACCGGAGGGAGGATAGCTCCTTTTCAAAAGCAGCGTCCGTTACTCCCTGCAGCGAAATGGGAGGAGGAGCTCCCTCCCAAACGACGCACGCACAGCCAACAAGCAAGCCCCCTTCCTGTCACTCTCCATCTCGCTTCACAGCCACAAAGCACAGCCATTACGAGTGGACAGTCAGCCCAGCTCGGCGATGGTGTTCCCTCGTGCTCGTGAGAAGCGTTCGCTCGCCAAGTTCCTCGCGACGCTTTGCGCTGTCAACGCGCTCTTCCTCGCGCTCCCATCGTCATGCAGCGCCGAGCATCCGCAGCAACTCTCTGCTGGGAATGCGCTTCGTGTGACTCGCAACCTGGACGCGCAGCTCTTCGTTCAGAACGCAGACGGCTCGCCCGCGACCTGGGTCGACGACGGCGAGGACCCGACGCGGCCGTCGCTGAGCGCGGTCTCGATCACGTCCACCGAGTCCGTGATCCCGATTTACGGCCCCGACGAGTCCGAGCCTCTCTTCCACACTCCTGACGACCCTGCGATGCCGAGTGCGGTCGACACCGCTGCGCCAGTGGCGCCCGAGGAACCCATGGTGCTGATGAGTCCCACTCCGGTGGACGGCAGCGACACGGTCATCGACACCCCCCAGACGGACAACCAAGTGCCGCTCCCAGTGCCACCACCAGCCGTTCTTGAGCCACCAGCCACCCCAGCTCCGGTCACCCCAACCCCGGCAGACCCGACTGTGGCTGAGACCCCAGCTCCGGCAGACCCGACTGCACCCGAGAGCCCAAGCCCAGCCCCGACGACGACAACCGACGACACGTCTGGCGCGACCACGGTCGTCATCACGCTGCCAGGCGATGATCCGCCAATCACCGTGACGATCCCCGACTCGGCGAACCCGACTCCAGCGCCAACTGTTGACACCACCGCGGACTGGAGTCCTAGTGATCCGACTCCCACGCCAACAGACACCGGCTCCCAGCAGCCAGCGGTGGTCGTGGTGTTCACGCCGTCCACTAACGGCACTTCACCTGTTGTGAGTCCAGCTACAGGTGGTGACAACGGTGGTGAGCAGACCTTTGAGCCAATGGTCATCTTCGACGACAGCACCCCAACGGCAGCTCCAACCGTGACCGTGCCCTCTGGGGAGACACTCGGCGGTGGTGAAGGCGAGCAAACTTCTGAGCCGATGATCATCATCTTTGACGACGGTACTCCAGCGCCCATGACGCCCGTGGCGCCCGGCTCGGATGTGAGCCCGTACTTGTTTGCGACCAAGACGGCGTACTGGGACCAGCGCGACCTGTACCCGGACGACAACATGGTGCAGCTCACGAAGCGCATGGCCGAGATGCAACTGAGCGAGCTCACGCTACTCCAGGTGCAGCAGGTGAACCGCCACGGCACCAGGTGCGCCACTGCCTTTCCGTAGATCTTCGTATCAGAACTATCTCCGACTAACCTTACCTTCTCATCGCTATTGCGCTACTCACTGGACAGATTCCCAACCAAGGGAGACACGGAGGACATCCTGAGTCTGCTCACCGAGCTCCAGAGCGACCACGCAGAGCTCCTGCCTGAGTGGCTCCAGAGCTACAGCCTACCCTACAACGTCACGGTGGACGGCGTGCTCGCACCTCCGGGGGCTGTTGAGCTCCAGGATTTTGGTGCGCGCACGCGCGAGTCCGTTGGTGAGGCGCTGCCCATAGAGTTCGCCGAGGACAACTTTGTCTTCCAGCACACGTACAAGTCGAGGACCAAGGACAGCGCGACCTCGTACGTGTGGCTCTGAGCGTGGCTTTACTGAAATAGGTCGTATGGCCTATTTTAATCACTGGACGCGAGACACTCACCTGATTCTCTGTGGCTGCGCTTTCTTCCTCAATGTTGCTGTCCAGGTTTGCGAGCTCGTTCTTCACGAACCCCGAGGACGTCAAGTACATCGAGCACTCAAAGAAGAAGGATCGACTGCTCCGGTTCTTCGATGAGTGTCCAAGGTACACCGCCGACGTGAAGGACAACGTCGAGGCGCATGCCGAAGTGGCGGCGTTCAAGAGGACCCCACAGATGGCCGAGTATATTGCGCTCCTTAAGTCTCGACTCAACCTCCCAGAGACCGCCAACATCACTCAAGTGGACCTCGAGACCGCGTACACGGCCTGCGCCTTCGACATCGCGCTCTACGGCACGTACTTGAACTGGTGCACGCTTTTGGACAAGAACCTGGCAACCGCGCTCGACTATGCGGAGGACCTCGAGAACTACTTCGAGAAAGGCGGCGGGTTCCAGATCAACTACGAGATCGCCTCGGTGCTGCTCAAGGATATCTTCGCGTACATGAAGGCGCTCATCGATGGAACGACCAAGGTCGTGGGCAACTTCCGCTTCGCGCACGCCGAGACGACGCTGCCACTCATGACGCTGCTCGGATATGGCGACCGCACACCGCTGCTGGCGTTCTTCAGCCTTGAGGAGATCGAGCTCCGAAACTTCCGCACGTCGGTGCTGGCCCCAATGGCGGCGAACATCGACTTTCGCCTGTACCAGAGCAAGGCGAACGCCACGCAGTACTTTGTCCAGGTGCTCGTGAACGAGAAGGTGGCGCCCGTGCCAGGCTGCAACGGCCAGGTGTTCTGCGAGTTGACCAAGGTCGAGGAGCTCTGGGGCTACTACCTCAACGACTACAACTTTGACGACGACTGCAAGGTGGCGGAGGCGTAGAAGGCTGGGAGAGGTCTGTCGAGAGCCCTAGGAAGGAGCTGAGAGCTTGAGAGATGACATGCATGTACGGAAGAGGGACAACACCAGAGCTTTGAATCAAACGAACGAGACGCCTTCTTCTGCTTCCGAGTACGAGCTTTCGTCACCTCCGAGGTTGGGAACTCCCGGCGCGTGCGAATGAATCTTGGGATCCTTCGAGACAGGCTTTCGGCACCAGTGACTTCAGAGTGAGAAGACTTTCCGCGCATGGCACGCGCTTGCCTCTCGGCGCTTCGCAATGCATGCTGACAGGCGCGTGTTGGGCGTTCAGTCAACCTCCGTGTCCAAGCTCGAGGACTGCTGACACATTGACGAAAGGCTCGTCAAAAGTACTGGAGATCTATACAGAAGTACCTCCTGGAAAAGGATAGCTTTGCATGCAGCTAGACTGCGCAAACGCGTGCTGACAGAAGCTTCGTTAATGCCCACTCCTGTGTAAACTGAGATTGCTGAAATGGATCGTTAACGTGCAGCATTCTGCACACTCAAGATTCTCACATCGAATCTCCAGGCCACCAAGACAGGCCACGGAAGGCGCTCTCCGCCAATCAGAAGCCCCGAAATGATCACCTGGCTCGGCTATGGCGTCACAAATGGTCGATCTTCGGGCCACTTCACTCCATGCTGGTGCCCACAGGCTCGGAGCTCTTGGCTGGAGCCGCCCGCTAGTGATCGCCATCAAGCGCACAGAGACTGCTCGACTCTCTCTCTCTCTCTCTCTCTCTCTCTCACTCTTCAATCTGCCCGGCGACCGCCCACATCACTGACTGCCATCCTCCCGCCATGCTCGTCAAGTTCCTGGCCGCCGCGGCGCTCATCGCGTCCGTCCTCACTGGCGTCGACGCCCAGCAGCAGCAGCAACAACAACAACAACAACAGTCGGGCCGTTCGGTGAACCCGCGCTCGTTCGGGACCAAGACGGCGTACTGGGACCAGCGCACCGCGGACGACTACGACCCGAAGGTGCTGCGCGTCAAGCAGCTCGCGCAGGAGCAGCTCAAGAACCTCACGCTCGTGCAGGTGCAGCAGGTGAACCGCCACGGCACCCGGTACGTCTGTGTGGACGCCTGAGCCACACGTTTTAGTATACAGTCTCACTTATCATATCCTGTGCTGCGGATACAGATTCCCGACCAAGGGCAACACGGAGGAGATCCTCGCGCTGCTCGCCAAGCTCCAGACGAACTACACGAGCAGCATCCCGACGTGGCTGCAGAACTACAGCTTGCCCTACAACGTGTCAATCGAGGGCACGCTCGCGCCGGCCGGGGCGGTGGAGCTCGTCAACTTTGGCGCGCGCACGCGTGAGGCCGTCGGCTCGACCGTGCCCACGGTGTACGCCCAGGACCAGTTCATCTTCCAGCACACGTACAAGTCGCGCACCAAGGACTCGGCCACCTCGTGAGTGTCTCTCTCTTTCATTTTGACCGGCCATTGGTACCTTTTTCAGAGCAGTTAGCCGTACTGAATTCATCGTATCTTGTGCGACTGTCTCACTCAGGTTCGCCAAGGCGTTCTTCACGAACCCGCAGGACGTCCAGTACATTGAGTACGGCAAGACGAAGGACCGCCTCTTGCGCTTCTTCGACGAGTGTCCGCGCTACAACAGCGAGGTGGCAGACAACGCGACGGCGATCCCGGAGCTCACGGCCTACAAGGCGTCCTCGCGCATGGACTCGAACATCGCGCTGCTCAAGTCCAAGCTGCGCCTGTCCGCGAGCGCCAACATCACGGAGCTCGACGTCGAGTCGGCATTCTCGGCCTGCGCCTTCGACATCGCGCTCTACGGTATTTATTCGAACTGGTGCACGCTGTTGAACAAGCAGTTCGTGGACTCGCTCGACTTTGCCGAGGACCTCGAGTCGTTCTACGAGAAGGGCCCCGGGTACAAGATCAACTACGAGATCGCCTCGGTGCTGCTCAAGGATATCTTCACGTACATGAAGGCGCTCATCGATGGAACGACCAAGGTCGTGGGCAACTTCCGCTTCGCGCACGCCGAGACGACGCTGCCACTCATGACGCTGCTCGGGTATGGCGACCGCACACCGCTGCTGGCGTCCTACACGGCGGACCAGATCGCCTTCCGCGGCTTCCGCACGTCGGTGCTGGCTCCATTGGCGGCGAACATCGACTTTCGCCTGTACCAGAGCAAGGCGAACGCCACGCAGTACTTTGTCCAGGTGCTCGTGAACGAGAAGGTGGCGCCCGTGCCAGGCTGCGACGGCCAGGTGTTCTGCGAGCTGACCAAGGTCGAGGAGCTCTGGGGCTACTACCTCAACGACTACAACTTTGACGACGACTGCAAGGTCAAGGCCTAGACTTCCAGATCTGAGAGGCAAGCCGTGTGTGTGTGTGATGCATGAGGGTAGCATACGCCTACCAAGTTTTTGAGCTTTCATCGCGAGACGAAAGCGCGCCAGTTTTACACGAATGCAGTGACCTCCAAGTGGTATTGTGGAGTGGAGTCGTAGTCGTTGTCGGAGTTGCTGTGTTGACTGCACGCACTGTACGACTCGAGCGCTCTGGGTGGTTTCTATAGGGTTGACAGTGCCACCGCGCATCGGAACTTAGCTTCAGCAGGTCCCCCCAACTTCAGTGGGGCTGTGTTTTCGAGCCAAAGATGAACCCGAACTGTTCGAGAGAGAAAAGGGACTCTGGTGGCTCGTGACGCTGGCAGTGCAGTGCGACGAATAGGCTACCAGTACCATCGTCGATCTCCTATCCCTCCAGAACTGCCGCCCCAGGTGAGGATGGTGGGAGCAGCTGTTGTACTCGCTAAAACGAGTGGCGTCGTCCATTGCAGCCTACAGGATGCTACCGGCATTCGAGCAACTGGTCACATAACCAATTACTATCCATCCTGCCAGCATTCGCAAGGTCCCCTCCCACCCGTGGCCCAAAAGGAAACTGGAATGGCCTTTCAGAGCTCGCCAATCGCGACAGATGCATCAGAACATGCTTCCCCCCCCTTCGTCTTGAAGCAGCCCGAGTTGACGGCGGGCGTGGCGAATCTGCAAGCAGGTGTTCCAATGTACCCTTCAACTTCAATGGCGCAGGTCTTCCCGAAGTGACCCGAAGATGTCTTGGAAGCAAGTTCGCGTCCTCTTGAGGGATTGTACACTGCATTTGGAGACCAAGCCTCTTGCCTCTATCGGAATTCCAGCCCACGTGGCGCTGCAGTAGGGCCGCGAGATGACAGAGAGGACCGAGCGCCCCAGGAGATATCACATCAGCCATCGGACGCCCAGTACTGCACCATCGAGCTTCCGCTAGTGGCACTGCTTGATGAGTGTGGCGTCGCCTCCTCCGCCAGCAAGCAAAAGCGCGTCCTGCCTGTCGCCGCGCGTCACCGCTCATTCACGGTGCAGTATGTTGAGACACGCACATCCTCCCTCCCCCTCGCTTTTTTTTGTACCCTGCAACGGCGGAAAGCTCCAGCGTGCAGAGTGATTGTCGCCCATCTCGCTCAGGAAATACAGGGGAGCAGGTCAGGCCATCAGCCTTCGTGGTCGAGAACAAATCGCTCGGCCCCGCCCCCCGCTCTCATTCCCAGTTTCGCCCTCCTCCGGCACAAGAGAACAACAGACCCAGCAAGCCACAGACCAAGCCCCACACCAGCCAGGACGATGATGAGTCCCGTCCACGACAACCAAGCAGCCCAGGCGAACTCAACCGCCAGCAGCTCCGTTAGCGCCCCCAAGGACCTGGCGCAGCTCGTGGAGGCGATCGAGACGGAGCTCTTCCACAACGACGAGCAGAAGCACCTGCCGCTGCACAAGAAGACCGACCTGCAGGCGCTGCTCGAGTGCGTTCAGTACCATGTTGTCGTCTCGCTAATGATGTGTCCGTGACGTCGCCACTAACGCCCTGTCCATTCATTTTGCCTGCTACGGTGTAGAAACTACGATGCGAACAGCAAGGAACTGCAGCAGTTCGCGCACTTTGACGCGTCGCGCAACTACACGCGCAACCTCATCTCGACGGACCACGAGACGTACGCGCTCATGCTCATCTGCTGGAACCGCGGCAAGTACTCGCCGATCCACGACCACCCGAGTGACGGCTGCTGGGTCAAGGTCATCCAGGGCTTCGTGCACGAGGTGCGCTACCAGCGCGACGGCCCGCAGCTCGTCGAGACCGCCAGCACGGTGCTCACGTCCGGCGTGACGTACATGGACGACTCGCTCGGGCTGCACAAGGTCGGCAACCCGCACGCCGAGGTCGACGCGATCACGATGCACCTCTACTCGCCGCCCTACGAGAAGTGCCGCGTCTGGTTCGACCCGAGCGATGCCGACAAGTCTTCCGTGGCCGTGTCCAACTACTACACCGAGTTCGGCCAGAAGGTCGAGTACTAAACCTGTTGTCTGGCAGCCCACCCAATATCTATTCCCACCAAGTAGTGTCGTCATCATCTGTATAACAATGAGAAGCAGTCATTCACTCCAGTTCTTGGTGAGCCTTCCAATCCAAGAGCTACTGTAGTGAGCTCTTCACATTACGAGTGGCTATGGTGGCCTGTGGTCTATTAGTTTCTATTCAAAACAGGGCTTGTTATCGGAATCCTCCTTTACTCAGTCGATCTCCTGAGTGTCAGTAGCAATCGTCGCATTCCGCACGAGGTCTCTGTCCTTCGGCAGCTTGCCCGAGTGGTTCGAGAGCGTGTCGTGCGGACTCTCGCTCCTCCCGATCATGCTCTGCCACGTGCGCACGTTGCCGTGGAGTTCCTTCATGACCGTGTTGTACTCGTCGATGGCAAACGCCTGTCCCGCGGTCTCGAAGAGCGGCGTGGCCAGCAGCGTAAGGAACGTGATCTGACTCTTGGGTAAATTCGCGAGCCGCCGGTCGCACAGTGGGGATATGGGCAAGTTGTGGCGCTCCTCAGCCTCGCCCTGCCGGAAGAACTCCTCGGAGATGCGGTTCGCCCACACCTGGTGGTACGGGAATGGCTTGGCCGTGTGGCCCAGGTCCGAGAGCATGAGCAGCGTCTCCATGATGAGCGTCACTTCCAGTCCGCGCGTCTCCTCTGATATCGCGAACTTCTTGCTCTTGAGCTTGGAAATGTGCGGGAAATGCCGCGAGAGGTCTGTCGCGAGCACCATCTGGATGATCAGCTTGCGCACTTCGAGCCGCACGTTGAGCGTCATGTGCGAGAAGATGTCGAACTTCTCGTGCGACAGGATTCGGTAGAGCTCGGCGATGTGCATGCGCTCGAGCACCGAGTCGTCGCTGTACGTGATCGCGAGTTTCGAGCGCGTGGCGATGAGGAAGCCGTTCGAGACTCCCGGGTGGCTGATGTCGTGCGCGGCCGCGGCCACGAGTCCGACGAAGAACGTGCGGTCGTCCACGTCCAAGTTGAGCCGTCGCAGGTAGAAGTTCATGTCTGCGACCACCGAGCCTGCGTGTCTGATGAGCAAACAGCACATGATCATCACAATGTTAGCCGCCATTGCACCAGAGAACTATAGGAGCCACACAAAGCCGTGACGTACAGGCAGTTGTGGTACGGGTTGCGCTTGAAGTAGTGGTTCTCGATGGCGCCGATGAAGCCCGTGACCTTCTTCATGTCGAGCGAGAGCCGCGAGCCGAGCGAGTTGAGCTCGACGCACGTGATGAACACGACCTGGAGCGGCGACGCGCAGCGCTGCTCGATGTAGAACATGTCGACGAAGAACTGGTCGCGCAGCGTGTTGACGAGCCAGCGCGAGAGGTCTTCGCTGTCCTCGTTCACTTCGCTCGAAAAGAACCTGCTGATGAGGTTGCTTGAGTACCGCTCCTCGGCGTCTGTCGAGTGGCTCATGCGGCGTGAGTTGGCTGCCTGCAGGATCTGCCCTGGCACTGAGGATTTCCGCACGCGGCGGTCGGTAAGCAGCCTTGAAGACGCGCGGTAGAGTCCCGGCGGCGGCTCCTTGAACGCCATCATGTGCAGCCAGCCCTGCACTTCTTCCTCGTACTCGGCCATGAACGGGTCGAGGCTCACCTCAAAGAGGTCTTCGTTCGTCACAAGCGCCGTGATGATCTTGTCAATCTCCTTGCGCTCGTCGCCATTCATTTTGACCTTGATCTGGCACAGGATGCGCAGGATGTCGCCCATCTCGTAGTGCAGCTGGTAGTTGAGTTTCCCCGAGAGCTCTTCTTTCATCTCGACGTTCTGGTTGCTCAGGCGGCGGTTCTCGCTCACGAGGTTCACTGAACTCAGGAACTCGGACCGGCAGCTCAGCTCGTTCTCCCAGACGCCGCGGATGAGCATGCCGATAATGAGCACGAAGACGCCGAAGAGGCTCCAGCGGATCGCCATAGTCTTGTAGTACGTCACCGAGACCACGAGCATGATGAGCGCGAGCTCGCAGCTCAGCAGGCAAAAGTACGGGAACTGCAATCGCAACAGACACGCGGCGATGCTGATCGTGAGCAGCAGGAAGAAGAAGAGTCCGTCGGCGAAGCTATCGCTGAGCATCTGGATCATCAGCTCACTCTGCGTACGAGTGGCCGCAGCCGTCAACGACGCGACTTGGCTCATAAATGATAGCTGGCGGTCAATGCACGCGACCATGATGAGCGTCACGGGTAGGAACACGAGGTGGCAGTAGAACACGAGGATGAGCTCCACAGGCTCGAGCCACCACCACGTGTGGAACTGCGTCTCGCCGCGGCGCCGCCACAGGTGGAGTGCGCAGCCCACGGCCGTGGTGTAGAGCATGACCGCGATGAACACGAAGATGCTGATGTCGAACCACGCGGCGGTTGTGTGCGTGGCCGCTGCTGTAGCGCTACCGCCGACATCGTGGCTCTCCATCGTTGTGAGGTAGCTCTGCGTGACGTCCGTGACGCGCTCGACCGCGCCGTGCACGCAAAACACGGTCGCGAGCGCCACGAGACAGATCATGTGTACGGCTACGTACCGCTGTTTCTCCAACCGGTAGTACGTCTGGAACTTGATCTCCACGTCGCGGTCGAGGAAGTAGCACATGCTCGGGTGCATGTCCTGCTTCACGAGCAGGAGCTGGCCTGTGACCGAGCGCTTGGGCGCCACTTGCATCGAGCGTTTGCCCATGGTCATGGTCGTCGACGACCCGGGCTTGAGCGGATTCATTACAGTCTTCCGTACGGCGGCGAGTCGCTTGGTTGCAGCTGGTAGACAGAAATACGAACGAAGAGCTCCACGGTTCACGCGCGTGGCATCGTCTGCGGCGCTGCCACCGCCGCTGCTGTTGCGGAATCAAAGTGCCTGTCGCTCTCTCGTGTTTGCTTCCGCACGCAGCAGCAGGCGACGAGGAGGGCACGCACGTGCATGCAGCGGTTTTGTATTCTTCCGTCCATTGGCAGGCCTGTGTTGCTATTCTTGGAGTCAACAAGCACAACATGTCCGCTGACGTGAAGCCCCCCCAAAAGGGAAATGTGGCTTCGAAACGGGGCTAGTTTGGCAAAGTCGTAAATGAATATCTCCCTCGGCGCTGTTATATATACTGGAAAGTGCGCATACCGTAATTATGCTAACAAGACGGCGGGACTCGGTGATTTTATATTCTCAGCGGATCGCTTTCGGAAGAATCGAGAAAGGCTGTTTCAGGACCTCGCTCGCTTTCCAGCGAGAGAACGCGTCGATCGATCAGGCCAACTCGCAAAGCAAGCAATTGGCGGCAGCAGGCAGAACGAGGAAGAAGCGCCGCTCGCTCGCCCTCTCTCCCTGTATATAGACGCGCGCGCGCACACACACACACCCAGCAGCGCGCCCCCACTGCGTCCACTACCAGTCCACCACCATGGCCGACCGCTGCTACTACGAGGTGCTCAACGTCGAGAAGGCCGCGACGGACGAGGAGATCAAGAAGGCGTACCGCAAGATGGCCATCCGCTACCACCCAGGTAAGCCAGCTCCTGCTTCAGAGCGACTGCGTGGGACGAGCTCGCTTGTTGTCCATTGCCTTCATGAGTGTGCTGCTCCGCGCGTTGAAGCCCGCTGACCGCTGTGGTGTCGTTTGTGTGCGTGTCGACATCAGACAAGAACCTGGACGACAAGGAGACCGCTGAGATCAAGTTCAAGGAGATCGGAGAGGTACGAGCGCCACTCTCTGTTTGCTCTATGTGTTGCATGCGTGGATGTGATTGTGTATGCACTCCATGCCTGCCACTAGATGGGCGACCCCCTTCCTTCCCCCCCTCAAGATGCACGGCTAACAAATCGTCTCGTTATCACCACTCGTTTGCATACTCCCACAGGCGTACTCGG